>LTAE01005910.1:0-27009 GCA_001647135.1 Pontederia paniculata | reverse complement strand
GGTCGTGATCTGTGCGATCACGACCACACGTGCCCATCACGGCTCGTGATCGCGATGATCACGGCCCAAAGTGATCATCGCGCCCGTGACACAGATCACGGCCCGTGACCTAACTGGTCAGGGCCCGTGATAACCCATCACGGCCCGTGATCATACTGGTCACCTTACAACAAGCAGATCGCTAGGCACACCCACATCAAAGGCCTCGGCCTCGATGTATCCTCTCGATCCCTCTGCATCTCTCGTTCTTTAGGTTGCTGTTTTGTGGTTTTCAGTTTTATGCCAAACCTTGTTGTGTTCTTAGATTTCTGTTTATTTTTTCTTAATTTCTTGCAAAGATGTTTGTTTTTGATCGAAAGGGATGGGTGTACCTGCGAATTGATCTGTCTTTTGTGTTAAGTTTAAATTTTGTTGGAGAAAAATGTTAGTTTGTACTCAGTAGCGAAATGGGATTTCTAGGGCTCAGGGTTACAGTAGTCTTAGGTGTATATCTCGGATTACTGCTTGCTTTCCTTCGGCAGCTACTATCTAAAAAGATTGATTCTTTATGCTAAACTTTCGTTTCCTGCTGAAGAGAAAAAAAAAACGAAGATTTGGTGGTAACATATTGGTTCGATTTGGATGTTTGTACGGTGTAATAGGTAAATTGAGCTGCAATTCCCATGTCTGCTGGGTTCGTCGGCCAGGTGGCTGCTAGAGAGGCAGCGGGTCTTGTGGTTGATATGATACGACAGAAGAAGATGGCCGGCCGGGCACTGCTGCTTGCTGGGCCCCCCAGCACTGGCAAGACAGCGATGGCTCTTGGTATTGCTCAGGAGCTTGGAAGCAAGGTGACTACTGCCTATTTGTCATTTTTGTTCATTCACCATACATGGTCAAATGTCATTGTGTTAGTCAATGTGAGGTGTTGTTCTTATCTACTTATATGGGAAATTGTCATTCTGGAGTATGTTTCTCATGTATATATATTTTTTCTTATTCTTATTATTGCTTTATGTGAATTTTATACATTGTGTTGTTCGACTTTATGTGTGTTCGCTTTACAAATCTTCAGAATCAATGTTATATATGAAGTATGTTATATGACTACTTTTCCTGGTGTAATTTGAATAACTGGGATGTAGGTTCCTTTTTGTCCAATGGTGGGATCTGAAGTTTATTCATCGGAGGTGAAGAAAACTGAAGTTCTTATGGAAAATTTCCGTAGGGCTATCGGTTTGCGTATCAAGGAAAACAAGGAAGTATACGAAGGAGAGGTGACTTGATGTTTCTTATGTTTTTTGTTTCCATGATGCATTCAGACATATTTAACCAATGTGTTTAAGGACTTTGTAGGGAAATTTAAGGACTTCTAGATTGTGCATGTTCATAATGTCAATTTATTTTTCAGGTGACCGAACTTTCTCCAGAGGAAACTGAAAATACTACTGATGGATATGGGAAAAGCATCAGTCATGTAATTATTAGCTTAAAGACTGTCAAAGGAACCAAACAATTGAAGTTGGATCCCACCATTTATGATGCTTTGATCAAAGAAAAGGTATCACTTTCTTTGTTGGTCTAAAACCTTTTTTCGGTCAAACTTTTTTCTAGATGGATAATGTGTCTATGTACTGCTGATGATTTTATCACAGGATTATATACCATAACCATTTACTGTGGTATCACCTTTGGCTTTCAATTCTTATTTAAAAGGAAATTTGCTAGAAGCTATGCTACACTAACTTGAAAGTAGGAACCGTGTACAACTAAATCTACTACCAGTATTCGTTGGGTCTGCTATATCGATACTTCATGCTGGTAATGTGAAAGCTACAATAAACAATCAAGTTGATCATAATGAGGGCATTTTTTGAAGAACTGAAAATCCATTTTCTCTGTTTATTAGTTTAATTTCTTCTCCACTCTTTCTTACTGTAGTCTACTTTTATGTGTATTTATTTGTTAGCACATGGTATATCAATTATTTTGTAAAACATGGTTGTAAGACAATTCTTTTGGATCAAATACGAATTGTTTAGCTTAAACTTATTAAATTTTTTTTTGCTCTGTTCAAGGTGGCCCAAGGTGATGTTATTTATATTGAAGCAAATAGTGGTGCCGTGAAAAGAGTAGGTAGATGTGATGCTTTCGCTACTGAGTTCGATCTTGAAGCTGAAGAATACGTTCCACTTCCTAAAGGAGATGTCCATAAGAAAAAAGAGATAGTTCAGGTACTTTTGCTATGCATTGTCGATGCTGATACATTCTTAGGCATTACCTGTTAAGAGGTGTTCACCTTATAATTTTTAGTCATTATTTTGACTGTAACTCTATAAGTTCTTCCGGAGTTTGTTATCATTTTCTAGCTTTCTATTTAAGGTAAAAAAGCATTGAGTTCTTTATTCTTTACCTTATGTTGTTTATTCTCGTAGCAGAAATTCAAACATCCATTAGTATTAACTTTTATCCGCTGTATTTTTTCGGTAAATTTAGGATGTTACACTACACGACCTTGATTCTGCAAATGCTCGTCCACAAGGGGGACAAGATATACTATCCCTCATGGCCAGATGATGAAACCTCGGAAGACAGAAATCACGGACAAACTCAGACAAGAGATTAACAAGGTATCGTCTTAACTTTTTGTTATTGTAATGCAAAATCTCATAATCTTTCCGTATATTGGAAATGTGGAGAAATACATATTTCTATAGAGGAGAAATGCATATGTTAATCATGGTTTTATTTTGATTGGTAGGTTGTTAACAAATACATTGACGAAGGCATAGCAGAACTTGTTCCTGGTGTCTTGTTCATTGATGAGGTTGCATTTCTTTTCAAGGTCCAATTGTCGTTCAATTGATGTTTGTTAGAATAGCTGATGATGTATCTTCTGCTACATTTTATGCAGGTCCACATGCTAGACATAGAGTGTTTTTCTTACTTGAATCGTGCCTTGGAAAGCACGATATCACCAATTGTGATATTTGCCACAAACAGAGGAATATGTAATGTAAGGTATGAATATAAAGTCTCGTTACACTGGCAACCATGAAACATTATTCTTCACGGAATAATGTCTTTAACTCTTCTTCTCTCTGTATATATTATCTCTTTTGATCTAGCATGCTATGTTTTTAATATGGAATGTGGACTGTAAACCTTACCCTTTTTGAAGTATGCCTTTTACTTGTGTGTTTTATTTAAATGTCTAAGTTTCTAAGTTTGTGTTTCTTTCATGTTCATGACCAGAGGAACTGATATGCCCAGTCCACATGGGATACCTGTTGATTTGCTTGATCGTCTAGTCATTATAAGGACTGAAACATATGGTCCCACTGAAATGATCCAGGTTCTTATTTTCTATGAGGAAAATTTTCTACTTATTTGTTTGGTGATTATTACTACTTTGCTTATGTGTTCATGCTGATTTGGAGCAGATATTGGCAATCCGAGCCCAAGTTGAAGAGCTTGAAATTGATGAAGAAAGAGCTTACTTGGGGGAGATTGGCCAGCAGGCATCTTTAAGGTATGACTATTTCCTTGGCAATATGGTCAATCATTTCATGCTTTGTTTGTTGGGGCTCATGACATCGCAACACTTATCCAGGCATGCAATTCAGCTGTTATCACCTGCGAACATTGTAGCTAAAACAAATGGTAGGGACAAGATCTGCAAGGTACGCCAGACTAATGTTTCTTAAACCTGACAGCCAGTTTCTACAATCTATCTTGTCCGAAATTGTCATACTTTAGCATGCCCAATGCCTTACATTTCATATCTTGTAGGCTGATATCGAGGAAGTAACTGCTTTATACTTGGATGCAAAATCATCGGGGAGACTTCTTCAGGAGCAGCAAGAAAGATATATAACCTAATCAGTGTCTACCTGCCTCTCTTTAAGTAAATCGTAGCCAACCTGTCGGTGAACCCGAAAGCTTGGAGCTGTGGGGTTCATGTTTTAGAAACATCTTTCTGGTCATTCTTTTATAGTGCTACTGGACAAAAGTCATTTACTACTAACCAGTAGGACATCATGATTCAAGGAGAGATCATTTGCTAACTATTTTTTTCGGTAGTTAATCATTTGCTAACTCTGATCGGTTTGTGAAAACATGAAACTTGTAACAGCAGGAATTTGTTTCCATATAATTGCAATGTAATTGAATGATCGCCGTGTCTCATACTCATTTTCCTTGTGTGCGGAGTTTTATTTTCCGGTGGATCGTCCAACGGTTTTAACTATGTCCAAGAATAAATTCATCGAGTTGAAACAGTAGAAAAGTGATAAAATTCTTGCAAGAAATAAAGATTACTACTTCCAATCGAAGGTAGGAAGTGGCACATAGTAAAAGTAAAAGTTCAATACATTTGTTAGCTAGAAAGCGAGTATGCTCTTTTGGAAAATTGACTGGTATTCAATCAATTAGGTAACTATTTTTTTTTCATTATTTGTCTGCTTTGTGTTAACTTTTCCTATTCGTAGCTGTATTTCATAATTTATTTGTACAAATATTTCGGAAGAGAGTAAGTTCTCAGTGATCCAAGAATTGATTCCAGCAAGTGCTACAAACGAGTAAAAGTTAAATAAATTCGTTTGAGAACACATGATATTTCAAGTTCCTTACATGTGATTAGACTTTCTATTAATCATATGCTCTGCAAACGCCGAGTGACATGAAACACTAAACATCCATCTCTTTATTTCGGGTAGGTGCTCTATTAACGCCAAGGAGTCCAGTCGAGAACCAATGCGTCGTCCGCACATTGTAAATTTAGTCCCACATGGAAGCGACTGGTCCAGTGCATGGTTGCGGCTCTCTATATTAACGCCTTCAGTTCGCTACGAGCAAGTCACGCAGCTGCGTGGTGGGCACAGAGCGAACTATTCTTTCGCCTTTTACTAAAGAATACCGTGTGTCCGCCACATTTAGCAGCATACGCCTATTTTTGGAGGGCCTTTTTCCCTTGGGAATTCGGCCCTAACAAAATGAAATAAAAAATATGTCCTTTCATTTTTCACCTCTCTTTGATGAGTCAGTTTGCTAATTTGTTATGTTGCAATTTCAATTGCATACGAGGGTCTTGTCCTTGATCGCCCAAGTGTTATTCGGACGGACGTGCGGGCCTGACTTCTAGTTATTTTTCTTTTAAATTCAAATACTAATTTTTTACTATAATAAATATTCATATAGTATAGTATTCAATGCAATCATATCTTAAATTGATAAATTAGACTTAAATAATATATATATATATATATATATGATATTATCTATTAATAATTAGTATATACTATATATGTTTGACTATATAAATCTAATAACACATTATATATATATATATTCAAAAAAGTTATCGTACCACCGATTGTCAGAGCCAAGCTGGCCTGGCCTCCATCTCTACCCAACACTTCTAAGATTAATATATATATATATTATTTATACTTGATTAAATAGCTCATTTTAGGAAAAAATCACCTTTTAAGTAGCATTCAATTTGTGAATTCTTCTTCCTGCGTTTACGTTGGATACATGATAGTCATTAAAGTTACACCTCATGACAATGTACTTTTTCTCAGATTCCATCAAAATGAACTGAAAGAAGTCTTTATGACAATCTTCACTCAGAATGATCAACAAGAATCAATTCTTACTGTTTTTTCATAGTTGAAAGTTGGTGATATGTTCAACTATTTCAGTATTTCTGGCAGTTGGCAGATCCCTTTTGTTAACGGAGAAACATTTCTGAGGGAGGGTATGTACATATCGGCGACATTTAACCCAAGCAAATATTTATCATATAACTTCCTGCAGTGGCGCTATTTGCATTTAACGCGCGGAGAAGTTAACGTGAATTGGACCCTCAAATGCAAATTAACACAAGTTTTAGTGTGGATTGGACTCTCAAATGCAAATTATGGCTTAGTGGCTTCGTGTATCTCTGGTTCATCAGGGAGTCTTTTACAAAGACCAAAGGTGGGAAAAAGAAATAAACTGCCTGATGAGATCCAAAACAAATTTAACTGCTCGAACTATTATAAGAAAAATTACTGCTGGGTAAAGGTAGGTACAACAAGAAGCATATTTGTCCTCCCCAAATACAAAAAGAGAGCTGAGCTATTTCTCTGTGCTGATATTGGTTCTTGAAATTTATATTCTTTTCCCCCATGTTTTTTCATTTCTGAACAATAGGTTCATTCACCGGACTACATGATGAGAAGATCCTTATAACCCCACCAATTAATTGGACAAAAAAAATCTTATCTTAATGCCGCACAAATGGGAATTGGAACAATCACACTTGTCTAGTGCTGCATTATCAGAGTCCCATCATGAAAGCTCATCAGAAAAACAATGATACATGAGACGTTTGTAGACGAAGTTGGAAAACGAAACTATTTCGTCCATTAGAATCTTGAGAGAATAATGATGTTTTGTGTTCGATAGTCAAAATCGCATAAGGACATAGATTTTCCATGAAATAAATACACAACAGTTGTAGGATCAAATTGCCTTTGGGGGATTCTCTTTAAGAGGCGTTTATTGCATTACCTCTTAACATTACCTAACAGAAAGATTATCACCTATTAAATCACCAGTAATGTGCATTACCCCGTTTACTATATATAAGTAATCCAAGTGGTAATTCAGATTATCATATTTACTTATATAAATGATTACTAAATAATATACATTATTTTTCCAAAATACCCTTCATAAATATTATTAAGTTGAATTTTTTGTATTATTGAATTAAAATTATCAACTTAAATTATGAATTCACAAATTAATGAATTTAAATAATTAATATCCTTCAAATTAAAATAATAATAAACACAATCTTTATAATTAATAATAATTTATAAAAAAATTAATCTAATTAATAATACTTATAAATAACAATTAGTATTATTATTATTATTATTATTATTATTATTATTATTATTATTATTATTATTATTATTATTATTATTTGTGTTGTTGTTATTATTATATGATAATTTATTATTGTGTTATGTTTTATTTATGGAAGATCTAAAAGGTCAAAGAGGAAAATTAATAATAAATAAGATTGTCACTTGGGTGGTAATCTCGATAGACACACCCCTCATAGATATTGTGGATTACCACTTCATAGGCAATCTGCATTACTAGGCAATCCAGATTGCCTACGAATTAAAATAAGTAAACATGGTAATATGGTGGGCCCATATAATTTTAATTTTAGATTACCAGTAATCTACAAAGATTACTGTGAGAAAAACGCCCCTTAGTGAGTAACAACTACCAGCATTACCATGCATTTCAATTTTCAATTCATTAGTTTTCTTCCCATGCCATCAGATCCAATCATATTATGAAGAGACCCTTGATCCTTCAAAAATTCATATTATTAAGAGAGCTTTGACAAAAATTTCACCTGGTAGTTCATAGTCATAACACGTGTGTAATAGCTTTCTTTGAGAGCTAGATCCTGTCATCGTAGTATTTGATTCTTAAACGTGTTGAGAGCAGTTAAGATAATGAAAGAAGGAATGAATCAGCTGAACTGATTTAGTGAGATACTTCCTCTGATTCTTGAAAAGATGCCAACAGCATTTTCCTACCTATCAGGTTCCATCACCCTGTTGTTGGCAGTTTCCTTGGCCAACCTCAAGTGTGGATCACATATTTTTCTGTACAACCAGAGGCCTGCCATGGCGAAGAAAGATGCCACCCAAGTGAAAACGTAAAAAAAAGATAAGCCTCAGAATTCTGAGAGAAACTTCACATGTAACCTATATCTACAGTTTTTATGCATTAGTAACCAGTGGACTACTTCTATGCACTCGCACCAAGGAGGCAAATATGCAAAATGAGTGATTGATTAAAACACTGTGATTCTAGATCACTAACAATCAACAATTAGAGCCTTTACCATGATCATCATGTAATTTCACCAATTACCGCATTTCCCCAAGTATGATTGGAAAGTAGGAGAGAAGTATATGGACATCAGATATGACTACTTTGTTTGTTATTCATATTATTTTCCTCTTGATTCATCAGTAGACGAAAGGAGACAAATGCAGTTGAAACTAGAATTAGTTCATGATGTTTCCCTAAGGACAACTGATGTATACAAAACTGTATTGTTACAACTGATTAAAGAAATTCATTCACAGTTGTACTAGGAAATATAGGACTGCTTTTCATAAGGCGGTACAGTCATTGAGGATAATACAATAAATTATTAACATATGAAACTAGGCTAACGAAATTCATTGAGATGAATACAGCACAAAAGAGAAAGAAGATTTACCAAGATCGTGTGTTTTAATATGGATATGTCACATATGTTGTTTCCTTGATGACGAGATAGCAATAGACGCACATGAGGAATGCTCTTCCAACCCTCACCAAGTGCTGGTTTTAGCATTCCTCCCTCTCCACCAACCATATGATTGGTCACCTTTAAAACATAAAAGATATTATTATTTTTTCCTCCAAGTTTTGAGGCATGAAGGAGTGGAAATCTAGAAAATACCAAATATGAAGTAGCTCTTCTTTTCCAGGATAATTTTTCCAGTACTTTTAGAACATAATAGTAAAAGTTCATATTTTTTGTCAGATTATTTGTTAACTGGCAACAAGTTTATAAAAACAGTTCTTTGAAAGCACATAAGAGCAGCAGAAAAGCAAATGCACACTTCAGTAATATATTTTTAAACAATAGGCTTCAGGGGAATGCAGAAATATGGCTGCTATGCTTAGGCATAAAAGTGAGTTAATGAAGCCAATCCTGGGAAAACAATGAAATAACAACAATATAACATAAATATGAATTTGATCCTAGATGCATTGCAGAAAGTATCTAGCACCCGTGCTCACAGAATATGTTTAAGAACAGTTGATAGAAGCAAGAATTACATATGTGATAATAAACTTCGATATAGGCAAATTACCAGTACTGCTAGGTTGAATTCATGTGCCAGTTTCTTCAAATGAAAACCAAGAGAGCTCATCAATGACCGTCCTGCATTTTTCATTGAATGTCAAATGTGTAGTTTTTTTCACTTTGTAAGATACTGTCATGTGAAATCAAAGGAAAAAAAACACATAAATGGTCAAACATCTACAAGAAAGTGCAAGAATGCATCCTATGTATGTTTGTTTGGTTGCAAAAAATGGCCAAATATCTTTTTTTTAGAGAGAGAGAGAGAGAGAGAGTTAAAGATATTATGTGTTGTCTCATTATGTACACAAGTGTATAATACATAAAAAAGCTTGTTTTATATTAAATATCCATAAACCTAAATTGTTTCCTTTTCAAATTAGTTTACCATCAGCATGCATACATCCAAACCACAATGAACATGTAAGTTTGCTAATTTAAATTACACCAAACACAAGAAAAAATTACATATCCATATTTTGATAATAACTCAATTTGGAGGTTAAACTAGAAAATAGGTTGCAGACTTCTTTTTAAGAGGAAGGATGACTGTCGAATTGTACAATCATCCGAATTTATTAAGCTCAACTATGACAAAAGACTTGAATACCATCATTCATTGTTCAATATTTCCACTTCTCCCTGGTCAATATTCAATTTACAAGAATTTGAAGAAAAGTTGATTTGCATAGGCTTTCTTGAGTTTGAAAAATGCAAGCAAAAAAACATATAGACACACAATCTCATATCCAAATCAATTTCTTTACTACTAATTGCATAATATTGAGACAAGATATTTAGAGGTTAATCATAGCATTATAGTACAAAGGCAAACATAATGGAAGAAGAACGGCTCTGTAAACATTGTCACAGGGTGATACATAATGTTTTATGGTGTTCAGATCTAGATACCTTGTGAATTTTTGCCTCCAAGAATAGGGGCTATGAGAGATGAAATAGAATCTATAATAAGCAAGCAGATCCGATTGCGTCCCAATTTTACCTGATATTAAAGATCATAACTAAATTCATATAACAAACATAATTGCGTATCAATGTTAGTGCTGGAGGAAGACCTGATGCTTCAGCTTATATTCCATTTGATGCAGAACATCTAAGAGCTCAAATATTTCAAATATTGGCTGGCATAATATGTTGCTCATAATTCCCTTGAGCCTTTTTTTATCATCCTAAAATGGAAAGCTGACAATCAAAATATACATCAAGTAAAATGAGTGATGCTTAAGGATCCTATGCTATGTGCCTGACTATTATTAACAAAGCAGGAAAGTATAGATCTTCACCTCTTCAACCTTGGATTGTTGGTTAATGATGCAAGATATGCGATGAGGTGAAAAGGCGTTACAAGTATCAATGAACAGAACAGCACCTGAACTTTTGTCTGCAATATAAGCAGCAGACTGCAAACATATCTGCATATAAAACATTGCTTGATTGGATTCACTCAAATATCAGTAATGGATTTACTGTCACACTAAAGTTCAGAATGTGTTTAAAAAGGAAATTGTATCAGGTCATCATTCGTCATTCCTTTTTATCACAATTCTATGAACGTGATCAATATGCTTACCTGTGTTTTACCAGAAGAAGATGGCCCCGCTATTTCCGTCAATTGTCCTTGACGCAAGCCGCCTCCAAGAAGGATGTCAATCCTGTTGTTCATAGTTATAAATACAATTCCGAAGTCATAAAGCCATTCGTGATCTAGTGGAACATACTTTTAAATGATTAGTTTCCATTCATGAATACAATTGAACTTGCATCAACAAACTCATGCACTTATAAAATCACGAGCTTGATTCTAATGTTTGAGGCGATTTTAAATGCATCGGTGGTTGATGCAGAAAGCATTCACTAACTGATGGACTAAAAACTAATTGCACAACAAATGCCACTTTACGTTGAAATCAGTCTTTCGTCATACAGATAGATAAACTCAAATCTTTGCATTACAACCAAACAAGATATTTGCATTATTTAATACATGAATAATTTTATGCATGAATTAGATAATATAAACACATGACCTTAAACTTAAACCAAAAACTATAAACTAAATTACAACAAAAGTAACATGTACGCTCAATATACCCGCCACATCCGGTGGGAAGAAAATGCTTGTTCTGTTTAGCATCTTCGAGCAACTCCACTCCATTTAACCATGGCTGATGTTGGTCGTTTGACGTCCTCAGGATTTCAATCATGCCCTGTTTTCTTCAATATATAAGTCAATCTACTCTCTTAAAAAGCTCTGGTTGAGATGATTTCCTCTCCTCTCAAACAGACATAAAAAAAACAAGATAAATACGAATAGAGCCTACGAATCTTATAAAATGAAAATGGTAAGTAAATAGAAGCCGCGATCTGAATATTCCGCAATAAGGATGCAGGTAATATTTGGAGATAATAGCATAGTTGACGGTGACAAAAAAAAAAGTTAACTTGCTTGCTAAAAGACCGCAATCAACACGACAACCAAGATGTTCGTTGAAATGCCACAAAGATTGAACTTACCGCATCTCCAGCTACGGCTTCCTCAGCCACCTTCTTCTCCTCCTTCTTTGCGTTGGTGGTAGCGGTTAGTTTGGTACCGAGATTGCCGTAGCTCGCCATGGCCGGCGTCTGGTGCTCCCGCCGGGAGGAAAAATAGAGAACAGCTCGAATTGCCGGAACCCTCTCTTTTGAATACTTGCGCGGGGATAAAATAGTGATTTAATTAATTACTAACTTTTCGCCAAAAAAATTATTTTATTTATATTATATATATATATAAACTATAATTTGGTCACTTTTTTTTATATTTCTTGAAGCTCAAACGCATTAACTGGTCAGATGAATTGATCTTCATGCATGACATGTGAAAATTATCTATTTTTTCCAACATAGTTTTGTTGATGTATTTCTTTAAAAAAAGGTCTACATTCACAATTTTCTTATATAAGGTAATTCGAATATTTAATTTATGATGACAAAATATGTGATTAACCTCAACTGATGAGTCGTTAATCATCATGCCCTCAAATTTTCGTATGTTGAGTGCTTTCCAATTACTCCCGGTACGAGTATGCAGTTCTCGTATCTGCAAGTCTGAGAGCTAAATGATCTCCGAGTCAAATTAAGTACCTTATTTACAGTTATTTGCTCCAAAAGAAGAGCAACAAGACATAAACAATTTAAAGATACTGTAACGTAGTATTCAGACATAGACCTGTACAAACTAATCATCTATCAGGCCACCAACGTAGTCTGGTAATACAAGATGTTTGCGCATCATATGTCATGGGATTTAGCATGTTCAGGGCGGTGGGTGAACTCGTAATCAAGGTGGACGAATGCTCGCTCTATCTCCGGCAACTGCTCGAGCTTCTCCTGCAAGGCCTCTCCGATGTCGTGTGCTTCTCGCAGGGGCATCTCCGCCGGCAAGACAATGTCCACTTCCACGAAGTAGTGGGAGCCAAATGTATATGCTCGCACTGTGTCAATTTGCCTAATAGCCTTGTGGTGGTTCCAGCACAGGTAGGTCAGCTTCTGTAAATACTCTGGAGCTGCTGATCGGCCTACCAACGAGTTAACATTTTCCAACACCGTCATCGACCATGTTCGGATGGTGTACAGTGCCAGCTGCGAGCAACAAAGAGACAAATGTAACTGCCAAACTCTGTACTTATTGAGATTATTTCCATTTCAGAATTATGACAAGAAATATCAGTATGCGAAAAAGCTAGAATCTCATAGCAGCAGAGTAAAGGAAAAAAAAATCCTTCATGATAGAAGCTGAAATGTGATAATCTGCAATGAAAATCTAAGCTGAGAAGATCTCAAAGTTTTTTCAAAGCATCTAGTTAACCAAGAGAAAGTAAGAATATTTCTACTTACGATGATAGCTCCAACAGGGTCGAACCAGCCCTTCGCATAATTGGCAAGAAGGGCAGCCACAAGCCCGATGGTATTAGTAACAACGTCGAAAAAGTGGTCCTGTGCATAAGCCTTGACTATTTCATTGGTGAATGATCTGCAGTAAATTACAAGAGCAAGCTTCACCAATGTCACAGAAAGCATAATGTCGATGAGCCATTTCTCTTGCTCCCTGGTCAGGCTGAATTCATCTTCCTACATTTGTGCAAATTATCATTTCAATAAGCATGAATCCATTTTCCTCAGAAATGAAGACTCGTGAAAATGGCATTCAGTAACGAATTGGTGACATTTCTTTCCCGAGTGTTTTATGATATTAGGCGATTGCATATGAAATTCAAGACCATAAAGATCATCTGATATCCTACTGCAGCAGCATAAACCATGAAAAGTAACTAGATATTCAGAATATGAAATAAACCAGATTGATGCAATTTAGAGTAAAACCAGATAATTTATATTTTCACATGAGAAGAAAAATGTGAAATGGTGCAACTTACATCAGATATCAGTGAACGTACTGACTCTAAGATAATTTGTAGACCCAATGTTGCCATAACAGATGCGAAAACAAGAATTCCCTGCCAATCAAAGAACAGATGGCTTGAGTAGGATAGAAAAAAGAACCAGGGAAAGAAGGTTTAGGACAAGAACCATGAATTAAAAGCTAAAATATGTCACATCTGAACTTCGTAGTGGTTCACTAAACAACATGTCAAATTGAAATGGGATATACCTCAGATTTCAAAGTTCGAGACTGAATACTTAATAAAACAATTATTAAACAGAACAAGTAAAAAAGAGAGTTCCATGCTAGCATCATTTAGCACACAAAATTGGGTACAATGATTTAGACCCCTCATGACAAAGAGTATTCATAAAAACAACATATCGGAAATATAAATCCTAAACAAAGAATATTGATTAAATCAACCTACTAGAAATATAAATGATAACATTGCTGATACAGTTAATACACAGGGTCAATGCAATGCAACTAAAATCCAGAATCGCATTTTCATCGAATAAAAAATTTAAACAAATTTTGACCTTAAGCTTCAAGAACTAAACTGATAAGGAGTCTAAAGGCAAACAAATCATGATACATAACCCAAGTATCATACATCAACCACTAAGGATATACAATACTTTTCCACTTTGGTAACGTTTGACGATCCCAAACTCATTAAAGAGCAAAAGTGTTCAGGGCATCAGCAAAGATGAGAAAAACAAGCAGCTCAATATATCAGAGTTGTTTGAGTCTCATTCTTATACAAGTTGCAATAGGACTGTAAGCAGGATTCACTTTTTGCAAATTAATTTTCCAATTAGCTTTCATCTCATGGTCATTTTGTGCAATTTTATCAATGCCATCATGTTCACATACTCAACAAGCAAGATTATACAGATGGATAAAAGCATCTCTTAAAACAAACTTACCAAAGGCTGCATGCGCCTTTTCCCAATAGGATAGAGGTATGGGTTTCTTCTTTGCATGGAAAATGCAGTAAACCATAGAATAAAACCTGACAATAAATCAAGAAGAGAATCCAAAGTAGAAGCGATGATTGCCAAAGAGCCAGTCCTTATGGAAGCATAGACTTTTGCAGCAAAGAGAACCATGTTTGCAGCATTCGATATGCGGATGGCTCGTGTCTCACTTCGAGCTACTTTCTCCTTTTCTTCCTGCATGTAAAGCAATCAACAGAACTATTTTAGTCTAACAAAATATTAAAAATGCATTCAACAAAAGTATCTTACAAGTTCTTCATATATGAAAGCAAAAACAAGCATTTGATGTCACCTTTGACATTCCAGGAAGAAAACCACGTTGGGTTAGCACATCCATCTCATTAAATCCCTCCAACATTTCTTCCTGTTGTTGATAATACTCTGCCACAACATCTTCAGTGCCTAAAATAAAAAAAAGAGGCTTCAGGATTAATTCAAGTGGAAAAAGATTGATGTGTTAACTGTTATATTATCATCACTCCTTAGGACTCAACAGAAATATCAGTGGAACAAAATGTTCAGCAGAATCTCAACAAAGAGATTTAGGGAAAATGGAGAAGAAGGAATGACTATGCTTAAGGAAAGATAAAAAAATGGAAATAAGGAAAATGTTTGAACCATCTACCAGTTGTCATTTACAACAATAGTTGATCAATTTCAAGTAGTTAATGCAAAAAAGGCCTTGAATATTCACAAATATATTCAGATGCAAGTCAGACGAATGAAACCTGAATGGACATACAAGTGGAATGAAACATCATTTGCCCTACTTTCCAAACACGGTAGATCATTCGTAATGCCACCATTCATGTAGCATGCCTAAAAAAGACCAAGAGTGTCGTTTTTTAGTTCCAATGCTCCTTACAGATTACACAATTTCATTATACATGCCAGGAAATATTAATTCCAAATTTCAAACCTGTTTTAGGCCATGATAGAGAGCTTAGTGATGGATTTAAATAGAATAGGACGAATTTGCGACGAAGTCATTGATTTGAGAAAACAACTATAGCCCAAAATAAAATTTATAGATGTAGCAGTCAGAAAAGAGATGTGAATTCAGAGTCTAAATCCTGAAGGCGTGCAGACTAATTAGTTAATCATATATACAACTAAGAAACACTCCTTCGTCAGCATCTTAATTTGGTTTTGCTCTTTTTCCAGAGCTGCAATCGAAATTTCTTGCATCAGCAGATCAATCAAAATTCGCAGAGGGCTTTCTCTAAGCAACCTGGCAGCTCTATTTGAAGTTTCTAAATTTCTTCATTTGGTCTTTCCTTCTGACGATTAATTTATTGGTACCTCCATCAGACAAATTAGAATCGCACCAAAATATGCCGTTGAGCTGATCCACTTACAGCTACAGCTACTCATCCGAACGAACAAATCTAGTTTTTTTAAAACTCCACTCAACTTGACAAATAATAATAACATCACCAAATCGACACATCGCTAAACTACTCACATCAATCGGAACAGAGCACCAGAGAAACAGAAACAAGAGAAAAGGAGCCCGTCAGCGGTAGAGAAGGAGAAGCAAACTTGTAGAGACCTAAGACGCCGAGGCAATCTTGAAACCGGCGAGGCGGCTTCTCCTTGTCCTGGAGGAAGGCGGACGGCCGGAAGCCGGCGAAGCTGAGCTGCCACGAGGGCTCCCGGTCGCCGGTATCCGTAAGCGGGATGAGCTCTGTTGCTCCGTCCAGGTCGTCGGCGGTGATCACCAGAGGCTCTCCCATTACTCTCTATACGATGCGATTGAGAACTTTTGGGTTTCCTCTCGCTTCACAGTGTACGAAACCGCGCCGTTCCAAATGAGAAGAAAAAGATAGGATTTATATACGCATAAATATTAAATTACATAAAAATACATCTTTTTATACCAATATATAAATCACAATATTATATTAACGACGATTAGGACAACAACCAATTTTAAGATAACGGGCGAGCCCATCATGGGATTCGCGCCGTGATAATGATGACGTGGACGGTTGGATGTGGTGAGGATTTGGTTATTGTATTTTGGAAATAAATAATAATAAAGAGAAAGAGACGAAGTTTGATTAGCAATGCTTATTATAAAAAAAAAAGAGTTAATATTTTGAAATCTAATATTTTGAATTATTAATTTGATTATATTTTATCTTTTAAATATTAAATTAGTTTTAAAGAGGAGCAAACGACGTGGACCTTGGAGCATATGTGGGGCCCATCTTTAAGGATTTTTCTTGTTAAGGTGGACCCGCGGAAGATGTGGGGTCCCACAGAGGGTGACGTAAGCTACGATTATGGAATTGGCCGTCATGGTCGACGTCTCGCGTGTTACAATTCTTTCACGTGCGAATTTTAAGAATGTGAATTTTTTATCTTCAATCCCTTCAAATTCATTTTATAATAAAAATATATTTTTATCGGATGATTTTCTATTTTAACGTTTCATTATTTCTCCCTCTCTGTATCTACATAAATAATAGAGTAATACTAAAATACTAATGATAACTAACAATTGATTATAAAAAAAAGAGAGGACGAGGATGACTATTTTTTTGGATAAGTGATGGAGGACATAGTTACCTCTCACTTCTCCAAATCTGACAAGGCCGTCTTAATAGATTGGGAGGTCTAAAATGAAAAAAAAAATAAAATTATATTATGAGAGTTTTTAATATAAATATAAACTGATATTTTATTTAAAATTTACTTGTCTAACTCTTTTTAAATGTAAAACTATTAATTCGGTGAATAAAAAAATAGAATCCCGAATAAATTCGAGTATAAGAATACGGAATAGTTGAAAGGGAATTGCATGATAATGGAGAAACAATATTAATAAATTTTTTTTCTCGGCTTAAACTGAAATTCCTCTCGAAATCGATTCTCCATTACCCAATTGTTGGGCAAAGGTGACATTTCTTGGAATGCTACAGCGGTAAGTAAGTCATACCAAACTTAGCACACTATTAAGTATTAACAAACATTTTGGTTAAGAACTGATCGTTAACTGACCCTTGTCAACTTCTAGCCAAGCTTTGGGAGACATAAAAGATATTATATCTTGAATTGTAGAAGACCCAATGCAAACCCTTTGGTTAAAAGTTGATTAAAAATGAAGATAAAGAAAAGAAGAGAGAAAAAAAATTAAAGATGTAGCATAAAAGATTGAATTCGTTTCTATTTAGCCAGGAATCAATATTCCATTTTTATTTTTAACAGGAATCAAGTGTAAACTCGGATTCTTCGAAGTATTATGAAAAAAATAAAGATAAAAGATTTGTGAATCATATTTTATTATATATAAATATTTATATTATTCAATTTTAAATTTATAATTTGAGTGTGCACATCTCATCTCGATCTTCTTTCTTTTTTTTTTCGATGTCATAAAAGTAAAGCCTTAGATTCTAACACGAATCTCACCGTCTGCTCCTCTTATAAAATATTTACTACTAAGGTTCTGAAAGATTAAGATTTTAATATAATTTAAGTATTATAAATTTAATTTAATTTAAATATCTTAATTTTAATCTGAACGATACTTCATGTCTACAAAATAAAATGTGCTCTAGCATCTCTTATTCTTAAAATGGGCGTTCATGTTGCTCGCTTTTTCTGCCTATGAGAATCAGCCATTAGATAATGGATATTTTGGGGAGTTGTGGTCCGGCTGCAACAGAGGACTGACGGCCATGGAATCTCATGGCCCATAGGAGTTCAAACCTTTCACGCATCCTGGGGACAACAACACACATCATGGCAGAGCTGATGTTCCAGTGGCAAAATCAACTGAAGCAGACATGCTCTCCCACTGTGTCATCCAACAGTAAGATGATAATACTCCACAACATCAACACAAGAAAAAAAAAACAAACAAATTAATAGTTCTTCGCCTCGAATTTGAAGTGACAATTCTTTAGCTTTAAAGCACCCTGTGAAGTTGCGATCTAATCTTTTAACATATTCCATAACAGAAGTAATAAAAAAAGCTGTTGTCATACTTGTTGTCCTGATTTATTAACATTGGAATAATCCATAATTTAACCGTTGCCTCCTTGCAATCTTGCACAATTGAGATTCCTTCCATTTTGATTGAAAGTGATTCGGCCAATCTCATTACACACTACTTCACAATACTGATCGTTGCCCCTGAAGGATCAAGAACATCATGCTAAATATAAAAACCTCTTTGCAATCTTGAGATAATTTTGAGGCTTATCATATTTATAAAGAGGTTAATAAAGTTGCAGACTATTTAGCAAATTTAGATAAATTATTATTTAAAATGAATTTTTTAGCAGGAGATATCACGTTACAGAGGCGAATTCACATATAGGATGAAGGAAGGGACAGACTTAGGGGGTTTGGGAAGAGGCTTGACCCCTCCCAATTTTTTTTGTTAGTGTATATTTATATACAAAATTAAAGAAAAAATAAAAAAATATAATATTTTTATATGTTGGCCCCTCCCATTTTTTGGACTGGGTCCGTTACTAGTGGGAGAATCTCGATTTCCAACTTTTCGATGTATAAAATATATATATATAAGTATGTACTAGTAGTTGTAGTCAATAAATAGAATAAATACTAACAAATTATTACAATTATCAAATCGATATAGTGGATACGTAATTTTGACCCTCATCAAGAAGTCTAGAGTTCAAATTTTAGATCTTCTCAATTTTTTTATAATTTATTAATATATATATATATATATTGACCCCCTAATTTTCTGTCCCCGCCACCTTAAGACCTTTTTTACTTTTTTTTGTTATTAAGATATAGTCAATTCATAAATAGATAATCTCCTTTTCTCAAAAAAAAAAATTTTGCAAAAAATGACTGGGAAGTAAAAACAGCTCTGACTGGTCAATCCTGGCCGGCTGGCCGGACAAAAGTAAATTCGAGAAAGAAAACCTCAGGTTTTTACTGAAACTAACAAGTAAATATGTAGCCTACCCATGAAAGTGGTGTACCAAATATACAAACTGGTTTAGATGCAGCATCAGAGTCTCAGAGAGGATGAAGCAGAAGGGTTTGGGTGAAAAGATATGAGTTAAACTTTAGTGCATTGCAAACGTACATACCTACAAAAACAGCATACACTCCTAAAGAATCAAAGGCGTAACTGATCGAAGCTGCTCTCTGGAAAAAACCAAAAGAGAAAGAGGCAAATCCCATTATCCTAACTCATTACGTGAAGTGACAATTTCCATACCAAAACATTGTTCATGCATCCTTATTTCACTTGAGTTTGCGTTGTGGCAACGATCTAAATTCACTCTTACGCCTAACATACTTTCTGCAAGTTTGCTGTGAATGTCCTATTGGAGAGAATTAATGCGTTCAACTAAGTTGATTGTCATAGACAATTAATAAATTTATAATTCGAAATTAAAAAATTAAGAATTAGTAGTCCGAGTTTGAACTTTCGAAATCACTAATTTGAAATAATTTATTTTCGTCGCTCTCGTTGAATTAGTCATATATTAATAATTTTGAATATTGATGAATTATACTCTTGAACCAAAAAAAAAGAAAATGAATGCCTTCCAAAAAAATGTCCAAGACCAGAATCTCATCTACTCTAGTAATCATTGTTTTGTCCCGCTAGTGAACTTAGGACACCCTACATGTAGTGCCTCAACCTGTTTTGATGGGTTTGCAAAAGTGCCTCAACCTGATTCTTGGGGAAGCACAATGACCATCAATTGCTTAAGGAGGGTAAAAGAGGAAAGATAAAAATTACTCTTATTTAGTTTGTCATCTTTTTAAAATAGAAGTTAAAAATTAATTTTCATCTTATCTTTTAACAAATCAAAATTATTTTTCCTAGAGCATGTTTCGTGAGAGAACAAGCAGGAGAACAAACTTTACTTATTCATCCAAAAATTTCTAAATGGCATAAGAACAAATTATTCTGCCCAAAAATAAAATTATTTTAAACTTTAGGAAACCACTAAATTTATTCTCAAAATATTCTTGCATTTATTTTCCAACAATTCGACTTTTTTTAATCAGATTTCTATATTTTTTATTAATTAAGTTTTGGCATAGTGTAATGATATAAATAATGATAAGAAAAAAAATATTATAAGTATTTATATGTTTACAAGTATAAATTAATTATTATATTAACATATATTATAGGTAATATTATATTATTTTTTAAAAATATGGTAATAATATATTATTAAGAATAGAATAGTGGCTAATTAGTGATTGCATGTATTAATTAACTACAAATTTAATGAAAATGTACCCTAATTAAGTACGATATATCGTATCTTCAATTTAAAATTTATGATTAAAAAAATAAGTAAAATTTATGAATTTTAGATAAGTTATTTATTTTTAACCGCACATCACAAATCCAACGGGATTCATAAAATAGGAGACACGAAGTAACCTATTTTAATAAAGTGTACCTCCATTAAATATACTAATTATTATACTAATCATAATTATCTAAAAATTGATATTTTAAAATAAAACAAGGTTGACTAGTTATACATTATTGAAAACATGATTATTTGAATAATTAAAGTTGTTTTAGCATTAATATTTTTCATTTCACTTAATTCAAGAATTAACCAAATTAATAATTTAATTAAATATATAATTATTATTTAATAGATTAATTGTGAAAGATATATATTTATTATCTTATTCTTCTCTTATTTTATTTTTAACCAAATATTTTTTTTATTTTAATCATTGAAACATTAATTAATTGATCAAATAACACATATTCTTTTCATAAAAATAAAAAATATTTTTACTAATTCCAAACACTCTTGTTCTTGCACTAATGAGGGCTTTACTCCCTTTCCTCTCTCCCTTGAAAAAAAAAGAATATGCTTACTAATTTCAATCACTCTCCTCCCGTTGCTTTCGGCTTCCCTCCCTTCAATTTCCCTCCTCTATTTAAAAATATCCTAAACAAGTTCAACTTCCCTCCCTTCAATTTCCCTCCTCTATTCAAATATACCCATGTGTTGCCACTGAAACCTGCTCACTTCATGTCAAAAACTACCTTCTACCTGATACAGAAAGAAGATAACGAAAACTTGGCATGGTACTGAAGTTTCCTTACAGCGTTCAGATGGATCATGGAGATGTCAAGTGGCATTTCTGAAACAAATTCCGGTCAATCTTTATGTTTTACCTATTGACTGGTGCCTTGCTCTTTGATATGAGCCCTGAAATGAAAAAGCTTATAATGCACATACACCTGTCCATCTTGTTGGCTAAATAGAAAAAAAGAGACCATTCAATAATCACATAAACGTAATCTATGGATTTAGTTTGAAACAGCATTTATCACCGTTGAAGATTAATCAAATTCATATATATATATTCATTCAAACTCTTCAACATAAAAAAGAGGACTGAAATGTGATACTGTACTTCAAATAGTAATGTAATGGGTTTTAGCCCCTCGGTTTCTCCCAAGGAAAAGAGGACTGAAATGAAAGACATGAACCCCAAATCGGAATTAATCAGAAAATAAAAGATTTTCGTCAAATGCAGGATAGTTATAATTTAAAAGACGATTTTACCCTTTTATATCTTAAGGATGACACAATAGGAATAATTTAATTCCTCCCAATATCACAATAGGGATTAGCAATCCCTCTATCCAAACAAGAATACCCCTCCAAATCTCACTCCTCCACATCTTTGCTTTCTTAACTCCTCAATTCAATCAATCAACAAGACAAGAATCAGGAAGATATTTAGAAAATGCACCATCAGTAAATTTAGGATATATATATATATGTATATATATACCGAAAAATGTATATGAATAGTGAGTTTCAAGGACATTGTGATGGGCATATCTCAAAAGGTTTAGCCTACAACGAATGATTCATATATCATGAAAAATTTTCCAACAGAAGCAAATGAATGCATCGCAGAACACCAACTAGTTTCACATTTTCTTTTGAAGACCGACTACTTTCAAACATTTATGACTTCTGATAATAATCATGAAGAAACACAGAACAAATGCATCGCAGCGTCAATTCCAACCAAGAAAATTTAATGGCTAAAATAAAATAAAAAAACGACTCCATAATGTGATCACTTATTTGCAAGGATCCGATACTGTTAGACGTTTAGAATTGAAAGCATTAGTGGCAAAGTGATCCAATACAGCAAAATGTCATCTGTTGAAAAAAAAATTCACTTCACATCCACTTTGGACTTCTTAATTCTATTAGCAAAGAAGAAACAAGGCATGGGTCATGACAACGGAAACCTAGGGTTCCAACCTAAGAACTGGTGAACTTGGTGACGGCTTTGGTGCCCTCAGAGACGGCATGCTTCGCCAGTTCGCCAGGGAGGACAAGACGAACGGAGGTCTGGATCTCGCGGGAGGTGATGGTGGGCTTCTTGTTGTAGCGCGCCAACCGGGAGGCCTCGCCGGCGAGCTTCTCGAAGATATCGTTGATGAAGGAGTTCATGATGGACATGGCCTTGCTCGAGATGCCGATGTCCGGGTGGACCTGCTTCAGGACCTTAAAAATGTAGATCTTGTAGGTCTCGGTGCCCTTCTTCGCCTTCTTCTTCCTCTTCTCGCCGGCGGCGTCTCCGCCCTTGGAGGAGGCCGGGAGGCGCTTCTCGGCTCTTGGCTTCTTCTCCGCCGGGGCCTTTTCGGCGGCGGTCTTCTTCTCCTTGTCCTCGGCCGGGGCCTTCTCCGCCGGCTTCTTCTCCGCGGGCTTCTTCTCGGCCTTCGGCGCCATTGGAGATTGATCAAAAGGCAAAAGCGAAAGGAATAGAAGAAGAGATGGCTTTGCGAGTGGAATAAAAGGGGTCCGTGGAGCATCTATATATATGAGGGTAGTGCTGGAAGATGATTGGATGTTCGGCTTTTGCTAGGATCGCTGACGTGGTTGCGTAAACAACGTCCAGAGGCGGCGAGCAATGAAGACGGACGGCTATGATTTCCGAGAGTGGGACCCACATTGTTTAGGAGGCGGGAAGGCGGTTTGTTTCGACCGCGAAGTTGGGGCTCAAACAAAACTCAAACACAACAATAAACACAACAATAAATTCGACCGCAATAGTTTATTAAATAGTTTATTTAATAAATTTTTTCTTTATTAAATAGTTTATTATAAATTATTAGATATATCGCTTATCTAATATTCTACGATTGATAAAATAAGTACTACGATATTATCTAGTTAATATCTAGTTAAGTAGCATTTTTATTGAACCCATCAAATAAACTCAAACACAACAATTAGACTATTGCTTTAGCATAATTTTTTAACAGATCAGAAAAATCAAATTCTGGTGCAATGATGCATATTTCAATTGATATAATATTCAGATATTCTGAATTAGATTCTACTTCTGTTGTTCTTAGTATCAGTTCATTCCAAATAAGGAGAAAAGGTCTTCAATCATGTTCTATCCACAAGCATTTTCTTTATGGATTGGAAACAAAAAGGTCAAAATCAGTGACTACGTATGTATAGTATTGTGGATTTGTATATCTGTGCACCATTGCCATCTGATCTATGCTGATGACTCTAATTGTGCATCAGAAGTCTGAGCACTTTGATGTTGTTTATCACTTGACTTCCTCTTGAGGACATCCTTCACGTCTTTTTCTTTCTTGTCAAAGAAGAGCATCAAATCCTTGAAGCTTTTCAAGCTTTTGAGCCGTTGAGGAGGCCTGTCAACAGCCCCAGGATCATCGGACTTTTCGGCCGCCGCGCTGTTATATTTCATGAACTGAGAGCATAACCTTGCGAAGAACACAATGAGAGCTAGGAAGCATGCAGTAGCGAACACGACAAAGAGGCCCCAGAAGCTATGGAGGCTCAGCCTGATGGAGTCTATGTTAGTATCTCCTGTATTGCATCCCTTCTGCAACAACCATTTGTCATGGATTCTCTGGAGATCACCATTCTCAGAGAGCGTCAGGATGGCAGTGGACAAGTCTACTGCAAGAGGGGAGTCTCTCTGAAAGGCCTGTTGGAAAGACATTCTGATCAGTCATCAATTCATGCATAGATTTGCAAGTGTACTGCAGCAATTGACAAGTAGCTATCATGAACTTGATCATAAATCAACGTTGTTCTTGCCACTTTCAAATAGGAGAAGGTTGCTGCACTGGATTGAACTTAGTATTGAGTAAGTTATCGTAGTTTCCAATCAAAATTTACAGAAAACATGTTTTGATAACAATAAGAGTTGGTCCTTTCAGAAGATAATAAGGAAATGTATAAAAGTCTACCACTCAAAAGTACGGCAATAAATAGCTTCATGACGCAAACGACTCTAAAACTTATTTGAATTAGTTTGAATAATCGACTGAGTTGCAAGCCAAGCAACAAAATATGATTAATGATGAGCAAAGGTCCTAATGATAGCTGATCAAGAACTTTACAGTCCAAATTTCAGAAAACAACCATATTTTATGGTGCACCTTGCAAGGAGTCACCTAATATAGGGTCATTGTGGTGTTGGTAAGAAGGTTATGACATGCCCAAACACTAAGCCAAGCATTTCAAACTATAGTGAGTAGAAGTATCAGATTGCAGAAAGATATCACGATTGAGGGAAACAGGAATAGATTACTCACAAATCCCCATCCATTTTTGGTGAACTCTTGGCCCACTATCCTGAACTTGTCACAGTAGGTGGACAGGAAAATCTGAATGTATGGCATCTCATCGACTATGGCAGAAACACCACCATTTTTGGGTCCTAGCTGAAGAGCTCTAGCATTATCTTCTACTGTGTTCAAGGGCTTTAATCTTGATTCATGAATGCCAAGCTCATCTATCATATAGTTCTTCGCAAACTTCCCGACTTGGTAACCAATAGGACCGGAGCTTGATATCAAGCTGTCAAGGCCTTTAATCCCTGAGGACAGCTGCTGAACAGTGAGAATCGATGTTAGGCTGGCTGTGTAACTTGAAGTGATAATTAGGACAACAAACAGCCACACGATCAACACAAAACGCCCGAGGAAGCTCACAGTGTTCTCTTCTGCATGTTCCAATTGACAATCAAAAGTATCAGCATTAAAAGATTGATTAAGAACTTGTCGGCATAGCAATTTAGCAGCGTCAAATAACTATACTTACTTTGAGCGAAGAACATTGTTGAGAGACTAAACCTGAAAGATGAAAATTGTATGACAAGTTAAATTATCAGCTTTCTACAAAAGGACAGAGAAGCTCATCTTAGTTCCTGCTAAGTGGGCACTTCAAATGAAGAGGCCAAAGGTAAGAAACTGATGCAAGAGTATCAAAAGTTCAAGTATTGCAAATCCAAAGGCAAATATCTCAGAATTATTCTTAATTTCTCTGAATCAAATAATGTGAAATTTTCAATTTATATAAGTATAAGCAAAGGTAAATCTGATCTTTGCAGAACGAAAAGCCATATCAAGGCAGGAAACTTTGCATGCAGCACATCTACAGTTTAGTTCATAATAGTTTTTAAGTCATTTTAAATAGCTGAGCATCTCTATAATTCACATTGTGTATCACACTAGGCATTGAATATGAGGATCCTCACTACATAAGCACAGTGCCATAATGATTCAGCATTGCAATATGTTATGCTTATGCTTATACAGTCATACATACAAGTGGAATATTGTTACTTACCAACATATGGTCACAAGCTGTTTCCTTGGACATCCACGAAACTCAGGATTCAGCCGGTGTTCAAGAAACCAAACAGCTACCCCCACGAAAACAAAGAAGACACCAGTGGCACACCACATCTCAAAGGTAAATGGCTTCAGAAAAGCCAAAGCACCTGAGCTCCTTTCTTGTACAGGGGCAACAATAACTAGACCTGATTCTGTGTATGGCTGCGTAAAATCCACAATTCTCGTTCTATTTCTGACAATTGCGATGTCACCTACAGCTGCATCAAGATCCTAAGGAGGCAAAAATTGAGCCATTTTTGGCTGCCAAAGATAATAAAACTTGTAAAAAAAAGAAGTTGATACAATAAATAGTACTCACATTTTGTGCAACCATGTCGATAATATCATCATAATTCGGGTTCTCGTATCCATTTCCTATTAGTTCGAATGAGAACGGCACCGGATACGGAAGCAGCTCAATTGCTGCATTGAATACATCAATGCAGAGGCCACTTAAATGGTCATCGCCAGAAACGTTTGATATAAGTTGTTTGAAGCTTGCTTTGTTAGGAATCCCAATCCTGAGTTTCTTTCCATTATCAGGAAACACCCATCCACGAGGTTTTACTGTGGTCTGGCCAGGCCATATCACACTGTAGAGCTGTTGGCTACTGGTTGATAAGTTATGTGGTTTCTTGTACAGAATTTCTGGAGCAACCACTGAAAGACCCGAGTAGCTTGACCAATATCCAGTCGAGAGAGGGGGGTTTGTCCGATGACGTTAAGGATCTCATAGGCTGGATGGATCAGGTTTCTGTCTGAATCTGTAACACCCCCAAACTCACACCCTGCCAGATGACAAAACATGGACCAGGGAGTGTCACGTCTATACTATCTTTGACCAATAACATGACAATATTGACAAGTCAAATAAAATAAAATTCTTTTGCGGAAGACTTTACTAATTAATGAAAAGGTTCAACAATAAAGTGCGGAAGACTTAAGCAAATAACATAATCTG
>LTAE01005909.1:27206-38977 GCA_001647135.1 Pontederia paniculata | reverse complement strand
TTTTTTTTTGTGTCCCACACTGGAGATATATATCATATATATATATATATATATATATATATATATATATATATATATATATATATAGCCACATTATAAATTATTTATTTCCTATTTGACATGACATTTCCAACATTTTTTTAAATACACAAATATTAATCAGAACTCTAAATAAATTATTTAGCATTCCACTCTAACATTGATTTGGTGATTATATATCAATTTTTGCTCAAATTAATATAATCATAGTTTTATTTTGTAATAGATTATATATGCAAAATCCCTCTCCTGTCTCTCTCCCTCCTGTTTCTTTCGGAAATCAAATTTCCAGGAACGAAAGAAAATAGTCTCTGGCATATATACATTTTGTCCACCCATTAATTATTTATTTTTGTGATGAATATAGAAAACATCTTATCCACCATATAAAAAACACAGTGGCAACCCTGGAGAACTGGGTCCAATCCATGTCGGGCCAATGAACCATCTCTCTCCTTCATTAACTGCTTCATTGTTTTCTCTCTCTCTCTCCTCTCTTTCTCTCTCCTATTCATCGCCTATCAATCATTCATATTTCATTCATTGCTCCCCTTCGTTCGCCAACACACGGAGCCACTACAACCAAGTGACCAACCACGTCACCTTATTATTATTATTATTATTATTATTATTATTATTATTATTGTTATTATTATTATTATTATTATTTCTTCTCCATGTACACTCACGTAACGAGACACTACACCACACACGTGCTCGCATTCCTTAAACTGCAAAGCCCCCTGACACGTGCGGACGTCAATTAACAAGCTCCATCCCTCGCAGATCACCATCTCTTATCCTCTTCCTTTCTTCCGCCTCTACAACGCACAGCCCAGTCGCTCTTTGCCACGCCGTCGGTACTACATATTAATACGGGGACCGCGGAGTATGAAAAGATTCGGGATGGAATTAATTAAAAGTTTAGTTGAGCTTTTTTTGTCGTCGCCGTTAAAATTGCGCTTCGTGGCCAACTCCTTTCACTCTCGTCCCTCGTAGCCGTCTCTCCGTTCGCCGTCGTCTTCTCACCAGCGAGCAACCTCGTAACCACCGTCGCCCAAGGCCTCAGGACTCCGGCGAACCCTCCCAGCTCACCCCCCCTTTGAAGCGTGATGACGCTCTGAATCCCGGCCTCGGACCCTCGAGTTCTTAATGGCCCGAATAGCAAAGCCGGAGCTCCATCGTGATCCTCATCCTCGCATTGGGGCGGCGGCACCGAGGAGAGGACAGCCGGTTATCCTGAAGGAGCCGGTGCCGGTGAAGACGCGGTGCGCGGAGGTGGCGGGTGGAACAGCGGCCAACTGCGCGGCGGTGGTGTGCTGCTGCCCGATCGGGCTGGTGAGCCTCCTCGTCCTGGCGATCGTCCGGCTGCCGGCGGGGCTCTGCCGCCGGGCCCTGCGGAAGAGGGCCAAGAGGCGAAAGGAGATCAAGAGGCGCAAGGCCGCCGGAACGCTCCTCGGGCCCAAAGCGGCCGCCGCTGGGGCTCCCGCCAACGGATCAGGCGTTGCCTCGGTGGCAGAGATGGAGGAAGACGAGGAGTTGGTGGCGGTGGCCGTTGCGGGATCGGATTTGTGGACGGAGAGGGCGTCGCCGGCGGCGGAGGCGGAGGAGATGGAGAGGGAGTTATGGGGCAAGTTCTACGGGACGGGTTCTGGCGGAGTGTATTAACTTAAAACCAAATAAAATAGGTGGGCCCTGTTTTCCACCTTAAACCCCTCCCATTGGACCTCATTTTCCACTCAACTTGAAGTATAAAACCCTTCTTCTATGGCCTTTCTCTCTCCTATCCGAAAATGGCTTCTTGCTCCATTGTTTTTGTCACCATGAAGGATTGAAACCAGCTCTCAAGCTCTCCCATTTGGAAGTTCAGCACAAGGAGAAGGAAGGGAGAAACAACAAATGCAAAGATAAGGAGAGAGGTGCTGCCATAAGGGAAGGAAAAGAAGGAGGGATTAGAAGAAAGAGGAAGAAGACACCAAAAGTTTAGGAATTTTGCTATAAGAAAGGTATGTAAATGGGGATCCTCTCCTTCTAGTATATTATAATGTTCAATTGAGATCAATTGTGCATGAAGAAGGAGGAAGAATGTAGGAAGATACCTAGATTATAAGTTTAAGCATTATGTCATAAGAAAACTGCATACAAGGTGTTTGATGAAATGTTTAGGAGGCATATGTTGCTTACTTGATGCTTGATATGCAATGTTTTATGTTCAGATTCATGGTCAAAATGAGAAGAAGTTATTGTTGCTAAATGAAGAAGATCATAAACCATGATAGATGTTTATAGTTTACTCAAAGATAGAAACATATCGAAATTCTGTCCAGATTTCGTAGCTGCTGTTTAGAGGTCATTTTACAGTTGCTCAAAAATTATGAATGTTATATGAAAACGTAGGCCTTGAAGTCTAGTTTGCATAGCCACTTATTTCACCTAATTCTGATTTGTAATGTGGAAGTTATGATCAAAATACTACAGCACTGTCAAGCTGATTCCGAACCAAGATATGCTCGTTTTGTAAAATACTTAGTAGATCAGAAAGATCCAATTATTGGATGATATTTAGATTGAAGATATATGTTTCAAGGTAGGTTCAAATGAGATTGGTCTTATGTGATTTTGATATGTTCAATTAGAGTTATAATGCTATGATTCATGCTTAAGTTCATAGTTATCATTATTATGCATGCCTAGGATGTATAGCGAACTCACTTCTTGAAAGGACCATCGATTACTTATAATCTAGTGACGTGATTGAATGTTTGATGCTTTGTTATGTATTGTCTTATGATCAATTTCATGCGATAAAACTAGGAAAATTACTTAAAACGAAGTAGAGTTTGATTGGGCACAAAATTGGATCAAAAGAAACATAAAGGGGGACATTCGTGAGGAAACGGTCGACCGAAATGAAGAATCGGTCGACCGGAATCGAGAGAAATAGGAAAAGAGTGTTCGACACAATTTTCGGTCGACCGGTTTTAGGTTTCGGTCGACCAATTCTGTGATCCAAATCTTACATAGCTTCGACCGGATTTTCGGACGACCGGAAGTGAGTTTCGGTCGACCAGACCAATGATTGTCCAGGACTTTCGGTCGACCTAAAGTAGTTTCGGTCGACCGGAACTACAGTTTTCAGGATGCCCAAGAATTGTGTTTTTGTTCATCCGATGTCCAAATGATTGATCGTTTTAGGGCTTTTCACACCCGTACATGAAGGATCTTAATATGCTAAGTATGCCCTATTCCATCATTGTTTTATATGACCCCTAAAATGCTAAAGGATCTTAAAGTAAGTACATAGTTGCAAAGTCACGTTATTGATTGATGTATTGCGTACACCTAGACACGATATGCATGTTCAACCGTAACTAGGTTAAAAGATGAACAATGTGATGATTGTAATGTTGTTTGATGTATTGTAATTAAAAGACGGATTGGGATTAATTTTGGTACATCGTTAAAGATAGAAGTAAGGATCTTCATTGAGAATGAGGATGTGCTTCTCGGGCAAGTAACGTCTTCACCAGATGTGGTGATGTGCTACCCAGGGCAAGTAACGTCTTCACCAGACGTGGTGATTGTGCTACCCAATGCCCAAAGGTGGGGCAATATGGTCTGATCAACCAAAAATGTTGTTGTACCAAAACCCCCAATCGAGATAAGATAATAAAAGGACATGTGACTATGGGGACGGCTTGAGGACGGCTTGGGGACGGCTTATGTGAAGTTAGATGATTAACTTCTAAATGTCACATGATAAGAAGATTAAAGATGAAGAATGACATGAACGATAAAGTTAAGCCAAAAGGGCTATATGCATTGAAGGCAATGCCAAGTACGACGTTCATGGTTAAAGATGCATTATATTGATAATGCTAAGCATATGGTGCATTATATTGATAATGCCAAGTTAAGTAAAGTTATGATGAAATAAAGATGCATTGTAATGATAATGCATAATCAAGATAAAGAAAGCAAGTAAAGATGAAACATAGGCTTAAAGTAAGTCCATGAGCATAATTGGCTAAGAAGTCAAAGCAAAGTAAAGATGAGGGTCATATGTTGACCCTAAGTTGGGTTAAAACCCTATGATATGCTCTATGTTTATATGCATGACATGTAGGTCTTTTATTTATATATGGGTGATATGATTCACTCATTCTTCGGCCTTTACATACTCTAACGGGACGAAAGTCCCCTGCTTCTGGATCCTGCAGGTGCGAAGTAATAATGATGCATATGTAATGATGGAGCTGCTCAATGGTGACTAATGCACATGGTTAAGTATGGACAAAGTCTTAGAGTCGAGTTATGTCATGTATTGTCTTTCTTTTGGACTATGTATCGCCTTCGGGCAAATGTTGTAAACTCTATGTCTTTTTATGTTATGTGACTTTTATGGACAAGTTGTGTATGTTTAAAGTCATGTACTCGGATTATGTCGTCCTTTAATCAAGTTTATGTGTCTTTCACTGATTTGTACTCGTGTCATAATCTTATTCGTCTTCCGCTGATTTTCTATCTACGTCGATCATGTTCAAGTCTTATGTTTATATTCTTTCATGTATTGACCATGATTGTCAATGATCAAGTCAAGTTTATTGTCTCGTAGCGTCCCGGAGACCGTTCCGAGCACGCGGCGGATATCGATTCGTCCGCGTGTCGGGGCGCGTTTTCGGGGCGTTACACGGAGCTTGTCGCAGCGGGAGGACGAACGGTGAGCCGCCGCCCTTCACTTCCGTTCCGTTCCGTTCCGTTCCGTTCCAGGCACACGTTAACAGTAGCGGTAGCCGTTGCCATTAACTGTTACAATTGCTCATAACACTAAACTGCGACGGTGGGGCCCGTCTGGTGCTGGTCAACGTTTTTGTTTTGACCCCATCCTTGAACCTAAATGATATATATGACATATTTTTATGCTTTTTATTTGTGTGCGTGTTTTTTATCTGCCTATTTTGTCATTATTTATTATTTATTTGGGCGCCGGTAATTAGTTCGAAACTTTAATCCAATTATAGCATCCGCGAGTTCTATTGAGAAATCTATAACATAATAAAGAAAAGTTTGATGTGTAATATATTGTATACATATATAAACTCTTTTAATCTACTAATGAAATAACGAAAAAAAAGATAGAGAATCTAAATGCATTGTGAATGGTGATATTTGTTTAAAATTCTAACTGTCGTGGACAAACATTGTTTGTGTAATTTTAAGAGCATAATACTTAGTTCTTAATTAATTAAGATGATGCTTTAATAGTTTCAAGTATATTGAAATTTAAATTTATTCTTTTTCCACTTAAACTTAATAAATCATTCATTTTATTTGTATGATATAGTTGTATATAATATCAGGTGGATGGGAGACATAATTCTGGTAGCAGTCATGTATACAGTTGAGCATGCATGCAGCATGCAACTGATTAAGCATATAAACGAGCCGACAAATAAGGTTGGAAAGTGACACGGGAGTCGTGTGACTGCCAATTTAGCGGTTTCGAGTTGAGCCATGAAGTAGAGAGCATCAACTTCCAAATACTGGATTGAACTCAAATAAAATAGAATATATAGAAAAAAATGTATCATCACTTCTTTTCTTCTATTTCTAACACGAGAATTAAGTATTGAATCTCTATCTTAATAGTGATAGTACTTTTAGATTTATATTTATGTAATTCTTTTCCTTATTAAAATTATCATGTAACCATGATAATTATTATTTTTTCCTGATAAGAAGAGATGTTCATGGGCTTAGGCCTTATTTGGTAGGCAAGCCTAGTAATAGAAAATATATGCTTGATGATAAATTATTGGACTAGCATATCCAAATAGTTTGTCATGTTGACGTGATTTTTTTTTTATTATAATCATATAAGAGATTATAACAACTCCATGGGAAAAAAGTTATCTTCCAAGATACATTTGTATGGGTAAAATGTTTGTTAATTTATTGGATTAAAAAAATCGAACAAAACATAAGTTCGATCTCATAAGTTTTTAGAACATCTATGTGAGATAAATTATAGTATATTAATGATATTAAATTTATAATATGTTTTTATGAATTTAAATGTCATTATTTTATTTTATTTTATCACTCAATTTCTCATATGCAAAATTGCACTGTATTATGAAGTACATGAAATTAAATTAACATTGAGGTGATTTTATCACTCAATTTAGGTGTTTGTGTTATCTATAATGGGCAGACAAATGTTTTTACATTGTTATTATTTATAATGCAATATAATTAACTTTGATTTATTTAAATTGAGTATATGATAACACATTGATTATATTTTTTAACTTGTTCACTTTCGTTTGTTCGTATTATTATTTTTGAACAAATATCATACGTGTAGAACTTTCTAGGCCCCTGTGTCAATAGCTTATTATGGAGGCAGCTAAGAATTCCATGCACCTTAAGAACATCTTGTGATCGTCTTGAGGCTATTTGTGGATGTGTATTTACTATAAAGGATGTGAAATTATGTTTTATGACATGTAGAATGTAAACGTTAAAATATTGTTAAATATTCTGAATGGTCAAATATAAGTTGCATGTATGACATTGACATTTTATGTTAATGTTATTATTTGTTATAAGAAAAAAGACGCATCCTCAGTGTCATTTGATCCATTATCAATGGGTCATATTGTGTGCCCTATATTTTCGTATATGCATATTTTGTTATTGCCAATTTAATTTCTAGACACTTACTATTTTGAAACATGTGAGTCATCTTTATTGTTGATCCTCTAACATTCCCCCAATCCTCATATTAGTTTCTCAATTTTACATTATAACAAAATTGAACCCTTATAATAAACTCATAGTCCAACTTAAGCAAGTTTTTAAGTTAATAAATGATGTTATAATATAAAAAATAAAAAAAGAGAGAAGTGTCTCTCTCTTGCCTTTCTCCACCTCTTGGGTTGCGCTCCCTTCCCCCTCCACCTGAGAGGTGGAGGAGGAGGGAGTCTCGTCCCCTAACTTTTCCTTGATCTTCATATTAGCTCCTTAATTTTACTTTATAATAAATTCATTCTTTAATTTATACTTTATAACAAGTTAGTCCTCCTAATTAATAATATCAAAATTTTGAGTTAATAAATAATATTATAGAATAAAGAATAATAAAAAGAGAGAAAAGTCTCTTTTTCGCTCTCCTTCCACCTCTTGGGTTGTGATCCCTTCCCCATCCACGTGGAGGAGGGAGACAACAACCTCTTTGCTATGTATACCTCTTAGAGAGAAAGTCAGAAGCTTTCGAGACTTTCAAGAGGTACAAGATACAAGTTGAGAAAAGATTAGGAAGACCTATCAGGTGCCTGAGGACAGATAGAGGAGGAGAATATATCTCTCGAGAATTTGATAATTACTGCATTTCAGAGGGCATATGTAGGCAGACTACGATGCCATATATGCCATAACAGAATGGTGTGGCAGAGAGAAAGAACATGACTCTGATGAATGTAGTGAGATGTATGTTGTCCCATTCGGGTATGCCAAAGCGCTTTTGGGGTGAGACTTTGATGACCGCGAGTTACATACAGAACAGAATTCCCACCAAATCCGTAGAATCGACGCTATATGAGTTGTGGAATGGCAAGAAGCCCGAGATGGGCCATCTCCGAAAATGGGGATGTAAAACGCACGTGTTAATTCCTAGTCAGCTTAGGGACAAGCTAGACTTGAGGACGGTAACGTGCAGATTTATNTTCTAGTGAATCGGAGTCATGGGCGGCCGCCATGAAAGCAGAATTGGACTCGATTCACAACAACGGAGTGTGGGCATTATGTGATTTGCCGAAAGGAAGGCAATCTATTGGGTGCAAATGGGTATTCAAGAGAAAGTATCGTGTTGACGGTTCTCTTGATAGGCACAAAGCAAGATTGGTGACTAAGGATTATACTCAAGAAGCCGGGATTGATTTTCAGGAGACTTATTCTCCAGTGGCTAAGTTTGCGTCGATTAGGACGATTTTAGCCATAGTGGCATATATGGATTTGGAGCTGTTCCAAATGGATGTCAAGACAACGTTCCTGAATGGAGACCTGTCTGAAGATGTATATATGCAACAACCTGAATGGTTTCAGGTGAAAGGTCAGGAGCTTTGGATGAGCCTTATGCAGAAGCGGTGGGCAACCTAATGTATGCAATGCTCTGTACGAGACCCGATTTGACTTACGCGGTAAGCTTGGTTAGCATATTTCAAAGTAATCCCGGAAAAGCTCATTAGGAAGCCATTAAGAGGATACTGCGATATCCGAAGGGCACGATACAATTGAGATTGACATACCAGGCTGATACACTTGAGGCAATAGGGTATAAATTCGGATACAGACTTCGGCGGTGATATCAATGACCGCAAGTCTACATCAGGTCACTTGTTCCTTCTAGGTGGTGCAGTCGTTTCTTGGGGAAGCAAGAAACAAGGATGTGTGGCTAGACACACACAGGAGGCTGAGTATGTTGTTTGTAGTATAGCAGCCACCCATGGTGTATGGCTCAGGCGTTTCCTTTTAGAACTAGAGCTCGATTTGGTCAGAGGATCATTACCTATGTATTATGATAATCAAGATGCGATAAGCTTGATACATAGTGGAGCCAATAGTTCAAAAGAAAAACACATTGAGATTGAGTATCACTATATTCAGGATATAGTTGATAAGAAAGAAGTGACAGTTACCTACATGCCTACGAGTGACATGTTAGCTGATTCTCTTACGAAGGGAATTGCAGCTGGTATTTTCATCAAGCATGTGGGCTTGATGGGACTCAGGAGTGACTGAGTCACTACGAAGTGTTCACGGATAGTAAAACTTCGAGATTTAATCTCCAGTTAGACTACTCACGGATAGTGGGAGTGCTGACACAGTGACCATGTTGGTCAAGTGGGAGTATGTTATAGTTGTGACCAAACGGTGGTCACTCGCTCGGCCACAGATATCGTGCCAACAGATCTAACGGCGACGCGGAGGCGTTGTGGCCGTTACAAACGAACGCGGCGCGCAAGCGACACATTCTGTTGGAACGAACGTGGATTCGTCGGGTTGAGGAGCCGTGTCGCAGGGGCGGAGTGCAGCGAGCAAGCGGCGTCTATAAATGGGTAACGAACGCGTGCAGGGAGCCCCAATCGCGTAGGCGATCTCTTCTCTTCTTCCTGCTACACCCAACCATTTAGTGAAATAACATCATAACTTACTATTACCGATTAGAGAAATTATTTTATTATAAAATAAAAGTTCAATGATGAATTTATTACAAAATGAAATTGGAAATTAATATGAGATTGAGGCGAAATCAATATACCAATGATGAAAGTTGTTATGAAACATGTACGTTCTTAGAAAATATGACATGGTACATCTTGGTCGAAAGATGAATTATTTTGTTATTCATCTTCAAAACTATTATTTATTTTTGCATCTAACTTTAAACTATATTTTTAATTTTTGTTCCTTAAATTCGTTCATATTAGGCACTTGTCTCTATGCTATCCTCCTATCAAGTTTTCCATTATTTTTTTTATCAATTATGAAATATCTTATGATCCTCCTAACTTACTACACTATTATACTTTTAGAAAAAGTTAAAAGGAAGGAACAATGCCCCTTCCCAGCGTCGTCTTTGATCATCTACGAGGATATCCTAAGGAGAGGGTGTTGCCTGATCTTTGTTACAATTTCTTTTTTATATTAAGGTAGAAACTAAATCTGTAGTGAAAAAATCTAGTGTACTCTAATAAACAATTCTCAGGCATCCATTTCATTATGATTTTTTTAACCCTCACATGAGTAGGCCATAAACCCTAATGATCTCTTTATCCCCTAAACCTCAAAAGTTGCTTGTGTTCCCTCCATGTCTCCTTCACCATTGTTCATGTTCCTACCCCTCTTCACTCCTTGATCAAGATAACTAGAGTCAAGAGGTGAAACTTGCTTTTCATGCATGTTTCTCCCGTCTCAATATCAGACATTGCCTCGTTCGAGTTGCTCGTCTTCATTCAGAGTGCAAGGATCCACACCATCATGCTTGATCCTCCCCTCGCCTTGCACCGAATACCGCCTTGTGAAGCTCATGCCATTAAATGTGCTTTGAATATTTTGATATGATTGATATATTGTTATACAAATTGGGCCCACCAATTAATGTGATCTTAGATATATTTATTTGATGGTTCATAAGAAAGATTTTAATTATTCATAGACTTTGATAAATGAGAAAACTCTTATGTACATTTCCTGTTAGTCCATTTGATCTTACAAAGGTGATTGGTTGTTATGGGCAATTCTTGATATGACTTGATGTTTTGCAATGATCCATTCACTCTCATAAAATACCAATTACCTTGTAATTGTTAAATCAACATGTTCTAGAGGTGGTACATGGAATCTTATTGCTATATACGTATAAAATTTTACTCCTTTAGAAACTCAATTTTATTGCATTTCATCTAACTCATGCATGTTTTGTTATAAACAATTATTATGTTCTTCAATACGTTATATGAAATTTTATTTCTATGTATAGTTTTACTTGTGCAGTTAAACCTAAATATGGAAACTCACTTTTAATGACATCTGATATCGCTCATGAATATTTTATTATAAATAATAATTGTTTCACTATTTGAGGACCCTTTGAAGATTTGAATTGTTGAAAGTTGAAACCTTTATGAACTATAATTTCATTGTTTTAAAAAAAATTCTAGTCATACCATGAATTGTAATGACATGACAACTTGTTTAATTTCAAACTCTCAAGCAAATAATATGTCAATATATGATGGGTATGTTTACTACGAGACCGCGAATGAGAATGCATCCTAGTCTCGCTTAGTCGTGAGCGCTCAAGTTTACCATGACCTTTATCATCCATGCTACATTCTTTTTGCTGCAATGATTTAGTACCAAAAAAAATAGACAATCTCATATTGTAGCGACATAACACCACTGAATGAAATGCATAGGTATTTTGACACGTATCCAAAGTTAATAATTCATGTTTTATATATTATAACAAAAGAAAAATAAAATCTATTTGACTAATACTACAAAACTTAGAACCAATGATTTCAATTCTTGTATCAATGCTTGAATCCACTTGCTTTGGTTTTCCTTTCTTTTGCATGCTCATTCAAATAGAGCTTCCATCATGTTAATCTTGCATAACCATTGAAAGTACCACATGCACCATCTTACTTGCAAAAATAGAAACAAATTTAGAAAAAAAGAGAAAAAGATACCCACTCCATAGTTTCGTCGACCATAAAATATTGTATCATGATTATGTTAAATCCAACATGTTTTTATTACCGCTTCATTGCTTCAAAGGAAATTGCTCTAATTATTGGTAATCAACCATTGAAAAAAAAAGATTTCATCAAGTTGATTATACACAAAGTTGTTTACAACCTCGATCGAATCCAATTTGCTTAAAAAACCAATCATCTTGTCCAAAAATGAGAGGAAGTGAGAACATAATCTAATAGATACATCAACACACACATGCAAACACACATACATATAAAATGTTAACATGACAATTATATTTATATTTTTCATAAATCATTTATCCTCTTATTGACTTTTCATATCCCATAATATTTTATTGATTATAAAAGCATAAACAATATAGAATAGTCAATATCTATATCAATATGCGTACTAAAATCATTTATCATGATATTATATATATATATATATATATATATATATAT
>LTAE01005909.1:0-27009 GCA_001647135.1 Pontederia paniculata | reverse complement strand
ATATATATATATATATAATTGTAACATAATAAAGAATGTCAATTCAAAATAGAAAGATTATTAACTATATTATTGTCAAGCTTCAGTTTTCTCTCTTTTAAATCATGAGTTATTAAAATATTTTTTTATAAAATTGTTTTAAGAAATTAGGAACATCCCCTATTATTTAGTATCATTATATTATAGATATACGTAATATTATTTTTTATATTTTTCATATAAAAGAATTTTAGCTGAATGTCACGCTTTTTATAGAAAAGAATTTTAAAATCACCAATTATAAAAAAAATTATAAAGAGATTTACAAATTATTTCTTTTATAAACATAAGCCAATTAAAGTATCTTATTAACATTATTATTATTTTATTATTACGTGAGAAAGGTAAATAATTGTATTACTAAGGTTAATAACTTAGTGGACTAATATTAGTGACCAATATTTGTGAGGATGGTGCAAGTTGATTCTTATGAAATCCCTTTACTTTTTTTATGTTTAACGCTAGACACCAAAACTATTTTTTTTGTAAAAAATGTTTAAAATATAATATTAAAATACACATAAGTTACTTATTAATATTATCAGGTTATTTTATTAATCCATGAGAAAACTATTTTTTATAAAAGAATTATTCTAAAGAATAAACTAATTCAACCCAATAAGTATCTTACTAATATTTTGAGTGACATTTTTTAATTTTCTTATACAAAGACTTTTTAATCGAATGTTACTTTTTATATTTTATATAAAATAATTTTAAATAATCAACTATAAAAAAAATATAAATCATTTTTTTAAAACAAGCTTCTTGTGTTATAAAAAAGAATTTAGTATCAATCATTAGATATAAGGTTATTGAAAGATGAGAGGTTATACATCAAATTATTTTATAGATAAAATTAATAATTATTTATTATTAAAATTTTGTGCGGAATACGAAATGTTCCCAAGCATTTAAATTTTTTTGTTGATATCTTATATTTTGCAGCTTTTAGTATTTAGCGTTTTCATTATTAGATTTGTGATTTCTAGGATACCTCAAAATGTGGAACTGAATTACATGTTCTAGGATTTTGTAAAGTTTTTCAGAGGTAACCTAATACAACAATATATTTTTGATGCTTTCATTTTTTAAAGTATTTTATAGATAATTGTTACAATACATTGAAAAAATATTACGAAATAATTATCTATTCTTATTTTATTTTCTCTGATCTCTTTTATAGTTTTTTGTTACAGAGTATTTAAAAATATAATTAAATAGGTTAAAAAAATTACGTTGAAAAATAATATATTTTAAAATTATCTCTGTATATTTTTACAATGTTGAAAACATTAACAAAGTTTTCAAACATGATCTAAAACTCTTTTTGTCATTCAATTAATGATCGTAATACTTTATGATTAAATTAATTATAAAGTTTATAAATGAAACAATGTATATTGATTGAGCTAATTTGATAATTCAAAATATGATATATGGGACAAATACAATTTGACATCAAATTAATTAAATACGATAAAATATTTGATCCTCAATAATTAAATAATTCAACTAATGTCATAATAAAATTTATTATTTAAATAATAATAAATAATTTAATGAAGGTGAAATATTCTACATGTGTTTTATCGTGAAATACTTATATAATTAATTTTCTATTTTTAAATTTATAATTTAAATTAAAAAAAACCTAAATTGCTTAACTAAAATATTTTAATAATCTCCTTATCTTTTCTCTCTCCTCTTTTATAATAAATTATAAATTTAAAAATGAACTATTAATCATATATGTGTTTCATGATAAAATACATGAAAATTATTTTACCTTTATCAAATCCTAATATAAATAGTTAGATATGATATTGAATCAACCGAATTATAAAAACAAGTCACTTCTTCTGAATAACCAATTATATGATTTCAATATTCTACTATTTTGTTGTGTTCATTTTTTTTATAATGTGTTATTATTTTCTATCGAAAATTGAGGTGAAGTGTTAATTTTTTTTATTGAAAGATCTTTGAATTCGAGTCTTTATATATAAAAAGATTTCGTTGAAATCTTAACTAATTTGAGGATAATAATTTTCGAATATCGTGAGGGTGAAAAAAACTGCATCTGTTCAATAGAAACTTAAAAGAACATCAACGTAACGTCTAAAGCTATCTCAATTGTTTGGATGCGTTTTCAAAACATAATAAATAAAACAAATAAAAATAACGGTACCCAAAAGAATCATCATTTTCCGTGAATCGCAAAGCAGAGCAAAAAGAAAAAAGAAAAAGAAACCGTAGCGCTCGGCACATTCACAACTTGACATAAATGAATCCCGTGAAATAAATTAATTCCGATACGTAACGGCTGGCGAAAAGAAGAAGAGATCGCCGTCACCCACGCCTGCATTTAATGAATGAGACGCCCTTTTATTACACTTGCACTTGCACCCTTTCCGCCTCTCTCTCTCTCTCTCTCTCCTCTTTCCCTTGTCTTTCTCTCTCCTCCACTCCCGTTACGAGCGGCGATATTATCTCACCTTCTCGCTCTCTTATCTCTCTGCGAAAAACCGTCACCAAACCCCCATCGCCGCTTTCCGATCCAAATCGGAGCCCTAAACCGTCACGCCGGCACAATCGTCTCTTTTCCATAACCCCGATCCGGTACCATCGGACCGGGTCGGATCGGCCTCGCCGTAACGGTAGGAGGCCTTTGGCGCCGCCCGCTTCCCCGGCGCCGGTTTGGGAACCTCGCCGGCGAGGAAGTAAAGCTCTCCGATCGCTTTTATCCTTCCGATTCGTAGGTTTATTCTTGCGATTTGGTTGAGACGAAGGTAGAATGGATGCTTAGCACTTGTTTTCGTGCTCTTATGCTGGTTTTTAGCCCTAATGTTGATTAAACGGAAGAATTTTAGGGATGTTTTAACCAGGTTTAGGGTTATTGGGATATTATTTTATGACCTTGGCATACATCAAACTATTGATTGCTTAGGAGGGTTTTGGGATTTGTTTCACCGGCGAGTTGTTTGAACTGACATAGATCAAATTCAAACTTTATTTTAGAATCAATACCTGAAACTGGATACCTGATTGAACATAACACTGTCAATTACTCAAAGTTGACTTTCGCAATTGCAAATGCAGAAATGTGCTCTGGTAAAGATTTTTTTTCCTCGCCTTTGTTTCTTGGATTATGCAAGTTATTTTGGTGGTTTTACTTGGAAACTTTGAATCAAAAGCAGTGGAGTTAGTTGTGAATTTGCGGATGTAACTTTGAGTCAACATTCTTTTAGCATAGGGGAGAAGTTGTCACATAGAATTTGTCAAAGTTATATAAGCCAAAATGCGGCACTTCACGCCTCACTTGTTTATGTTTGAATTGATACAAAGACTGCGGGTTAGAAAATTTATTGTTCTTGAAATTCTGGGATTTCAAAATTACTGATACCATTTGGAGGGCGATCATGAATAAAGAGAGTTAATGGATGTTTCCTTGGTGTTTTTAAGTTTATAATAGTGTATTTAGCTCCCCGAAATTCCACAAGTAGTGAATTAAATACTGTGATACAATGAGGTTTCTTAATGATGTCACCGATGTCTAATTTGATTAACCTTATCATTACTTGTGTATCTTCTTCTTGTGTTAATCTCAGTACTAATATATTTCCATACTTTTACATACAGGATATACATTGATAAGAGTGTTATTGGAGCATTAGAGAGTTTCTCATACACCAGCAATCAGAATGCCTCGTCCTCCTGACATTGGTTGGCAGTATGGTACGATGATAGGGGGCCACCGTCATCATGTTAAGTGCAACTATTGCCATAGGATCATGATTGGAGGAATTACACGGTTCAAAAAGCACTTGGCAAGCAAAAAGGGAGAGATCAAGGGCTGTGAGGCAGTTCCTAAGGAGGTCAAGGAGATAATAAAAAAGCATTTGGCCAATGCAAAACCAAGAAAGCCAAATAAAAAAAAGCGGAATGCAGCTGCAGCTGAAGGGACTGAGGGGACATTTGAAATGCCTCTTTCTACTGATTTCAATATGGAATCAGATGCATCTGATCCAGAAGCAACAAATGCCGGAGAAGAACTTCTGACATTTAATGAAGCAGAAATTCAATGTATGTCATGGAAACTTTATCTCAGTTCCCTCAAAATAAAATTTTATCTCAATTCTTATTGGAGTTCGTTGTGTTTCTTGTGCATTTACTACCTCCTGAGTGTATGCTTCATTTTTTGTTGTTTCTGCGACTGCCTCCCAGAAGACCATTGATTTTTAACTTCATTTCAAGTATGTTTTAAATAAGGCAATCTTGAAAGAAACCCATTATTAGGCTCAAGGCCATCACGATCAACCAAGGAAGTTATGGGAGGATGAATGTATTTGTTCCCATTCCAATTTTTCATATATTTTGTCCTCAGTTAAACAAATATTAGGTCTAACTATGCTCGCCAAAAAAATGTTAGGTCCGACCGTCTGAGTAATACCATATTAATATACTACTTTTTTTCTCTAAAAAATGTACTATATTTTTTCCTTTTTTGATGGGACATATTAATTATTTGTACCACATTCTATTTCACTATTACATAGCTGATATCTGCCACTTACATTTTGCTTTTAAACTCTGTTGTTTTTAAATATCTGAGGTACTTTTTCTTCTCCCTCTAAAAAAAGTTACTTTTCCTTCTCACGCAGCATGTTTTTTTTTAAACATGATAATAATAGTTGATAATTTAGGCTTGTTGGTTTGCATATAAAGTGAGTCTTAATGCAATGGTTAAGTTACTCTTTTGTTGATCCAGAAAGTAAGAGAGGCCATACAGATTTGTCTTAGGGCACGAGGGTTGCCCTTCACATTCTTGGTGGTTTAACTATGACCAAAAAAACTCACATAGGTCTTCAATCAGTTATTGCATGGGCTATTGTAGAATATGTTGGCCACCATGGCTATTGATAGCATAATAACTTAATTCTTTTATTGATGAAGCTTCTAAGCCAGTTGAGCAACAGTTTGATGGAGGGACGAGGGAGTGTTTTGATGTCTTCTCCATTGCTCAAGGGAAGGATGAGCAAGTATGTCTCTCAAAGTCGTTTATCTTTGGTTCTTAGAATGTTTGAGCTAATATATTTTCTTTTCATACTTTCAAAAGGATGCTGGGCTTGTTCGATCTGCTGACCTTGGATGGGCTCATGGCATGATGGTGAATGGAGACAGACAGAAAATCCAGTGCAGATATTGCCATAAGGTAATTTTTGGAGGTGGAATCACTCGTCTCAAGCAACATCTAGCTGGGGAAAGAGGAAACATCGCACCATGCGACAAAGTTCCTGATGATGTCAAATTACAAATGCAACAACATTTGGGATTTAAGAGCATAGAAAGACTCAAAAGGCAGAAGGACTCGGACATTGAAAATTGTTCCATCCAACAGGATATAGAAGATTTTAATGGTGATGTATCTTATACAGTTTCTCCAGCAGATGGTTCCCGTAAAAGAAGAGGAAAGGATATTGCTGAAGGGAATTCCAACAAACATAGGAAATCTGAGGTGTTATGCAATTCACAGGTTTCACCATTGCCTCAATTAACAGTTTTTGGTTCACAAGATTCCATAGACCAAGCTGATATTTCAATAGCAAAATTCATCTATGAAGCTGGTATACCATTCAATGCTGCAAATTCATTGTATTTTCAGAGAATGGCTGATGCAATTGCCGTTGTAGGGCCTGGATATAAAGTACCCTCGTATCATTATCTAAGAAGCAAATTATTAGATAGGTGCACTAATGAGGCAAGGGAAATTAGCAAAGAGCTTCGAAAGTCATGGGAAGTGACAGGTTGCACTGTCATGGTTGATAGATGGATTGATAAAGCTGGACGTAGTGTTTTAAATTTCTTTGTTTATTGTCCAAAAGGCACAATGTTTCTTAAGTCTGTAGATGCAACGAATATTGAAGCTTCCATGGACGCTCTTGTTAACTTATTTGATAGCATTGTTCAAGATGTTGGTCCTAAGAACATTGTACAAATCTTGGCTGATAGCCATCCCTGGTATAAAGAAGCAGGCAAGCAACTTACAGGCAAGTACAAAACCTTTTTCTGGAGTGTCTGTGTGAATCAGTGCATTGAACTAATCCTTAAAGGTTTTAGTGCAATTGATGAAGTGAATGAGGTTATGGCTAAGGCAAAGAAAATTTGTCAGTTCATATATAATGACACATGGGCTCTAACGTTTCTGAAGAAGACTACAGAAGGAAGAGACATAATTCAGCTTGCGACTGCAAAGTTTGTTATGGATTTCTTAACATTACAAAATATATTCACACTAAAAGACTGTCTGCAGCAGATATTTACTTGTCCAGCTTGGGAGGAACAGTCATCGATGTCTAAGCAAGAACTCGGGATTGGCATAAAAGAAACTGTGTTAGATCTGCAGTTCTGGCTACTATGCGAGAGGGTCACAAAGGTCTCGAAGCCCCTCTTATCAGCATTACATGTAGCAGACAGCACAGAAAGACCTTCAATGGGATTCATATATGATGCAGTTGAAAAGGCTAAGAAAGATATAATTGCAGGGTTTGATAATAACGAGTCAGAATACATGCCATATCTTGATGTTGTAAATCGTGCACAAGCAGAACTTCACTGCCCCCTGCATGCTGCAGCTTATTATCTTAATCCTTCGATATTCTATAACCCCAGATTCGCTCTTAGTAAAGTTGTTCAAAAAGGTTTACTCGATTGCATTGAAACTTTGGAGCCTGACCTAACGGCCCAAGACAATATTACAAAACACAAATCATTTTATGAAGATGCTGTAGGGGATTTTAGTCGTCCAATGGCTTTAAGAGGAAGAGAATCACTAGCTCCAGGTGAGTTGGTTTTGATTCATAGTTTTTGAATTGTCTCAACACTAGTACAGTTTGATCTTGATTTTTATGCTATTCATATTGATTTTCCCTTCTCGGTACATTCCATGTCCAGCTACTTGGTGGTCATTGTATGCATCAGATTACTCGGATCTTCAACGATTTGCCATCAGGATTCTTAACCAGACATGTAGCATGCCTGCATTTGAGAGAACTTGCAACGTCATTGAACACATTCATTCAGCTGAGAACAAATTGGAGTCTGAAAGGCTTCAGGATTATGCTTTTCTCCATTACAACTTGCGGCTCCAACAAAGGTGGTTCTTTCAATGCCATATGTTTCATTTTCCTGAAATAAAATTTGAGTTTGCGCCTGAATGAATTAATATGGTCATTTCTCCCCAGACAATTTTTGGTATTCACTAAAATGTCATGTTTCTTGTGAACGTATAGGCAACCAATGGCTGCTGGAAACAAGGTCATCACAAAAGCAGAATATGATCCGATAAGCAATGAAAATTATAATGCTGGAGACTGGGTGAAGGATCCTCGGTTGTTGGGGCAAGAAGGCGCAAACATGTCCGACGTTACGCTTCGGCATATTCTTGCAATTGATAAAATCGACGACGTTGGTGTTGTTACCATGGATAATGAGAATGGCGACACAAACTATTGACAGTATACATATTTATATTTTCGTTGTTCCCCTGAAATGATGCAAAAAACACGAACAAGTAACAAAATAGAACTGATCTTTAGTGTTAATGCGACAGAGACGAGGCTGTGGGATTATTCATGGCACACTGTTGTGTAGTAAGTGTTTTCGCCATGGTTGAATCCTTTGCAACTTCATTTAGTAGTAAATGAAAGATTTCTGTCTTTCTTTTGTAGGCTGCATCGGTTCCTATTGCAGCCACTAAATATTAAGGTGTCGATCATCCCAATTTGGAACTAAAAGTGGCGAGCATTGCAATTGATGATACCCAATATTTTGTTAACACTTCAAGCTCGACATTCTCATATTGGGATTCAAAGCACATAATATTTGATGTTTCGTGGAATCACATTTTCTTTTTATTCTCGATTATAATTGTTGAATTACATTTGAAGAAGAATTCTAAAGATCAGAGTACAGTTCTCATAGTACAGAATCATGCATACAATGCATATTGTTCCATCTTGTGGATCGAATCGGTGATATTATTATTATTATTATTATTATTATTATTATTATTATTATTATTATTATTATTATTATTATTATTATTANGCATATTGTTCCATCTTGTGGATCGAATCGGTGATATTATTATTATTATTATTATTATTATTATTATTATTATTATTATTATTATTATTATTATTATTATTATTATTATTACGTGCAAAAATAATAATAAATTTGGTAGATATCGGTCCACCAATTAAAGCAGATCACGTTACAGATCGAATGTCGTCCCTCGTCGCCATTATTATTATGTCTTAAAAAGTAGCTTTTAACGGTGGCGGTCAACTACTACTCTGCACTGAGATGGATCATGAACAACCTCTTCTCCTCTGGATCTTGGCGCCGGACCCGGAGTTTGGCGACGTTCAGATGGCAGGGACGGGCTCGTCGGCGGCGACCACTGCCGGTGGAGCCAACCTCGACAAGTTCTTCGAGGACGTGGAGGCCGTCAAGGTGGAGCTCGGGGAGGTGGAGCGCCTGCAGTGCGTCCTCCGCGAGTCCAATGAGGCCGGCAAGAACCTGCACGAGGCCACGGCCGTGCGCGCCCTCCGCGCCCGCATGGACGCCGACGTCGCCGCTGCCCTGAAGAAGGCCAAGCTCATCAAGCTCCGCCTCGAGTCCCTGGACCGCGCCAACGCAGCCAACCGGTCCGTGCCCGGCTGCGGCCCGGGGTCGTCCACAGACCGCACCCGCACGTCCGTGGTGGCGGGACTGCGGCGGAAGCTGAAGGACTCCATGGACGCCTTCGCGGAGCTGCGGCGCCGAGTGGGGGCGGAGTACCGGGAGACCGTGGAGCGGCGGTACTACACGGTAACGGGCGAGAAGCCGGACGAGGCGACTGTGGAGGCGCTGGTGACGACGGGCGAAGGGGAGCGGTTCCTGCAGCGGGCCATCGAGGAGCAGGGGAGGGGGCGCGTGGTCGACGTGGTGGCAGAGATCCACGAGCGGCACGGGGCGGTGGCGGAGCTGGAGAGGAGCCTGCTGGAGCTGCAGCAGGTGTTCATGGACATGGCTGTGCTGGTGGATGCGCAGGGGCAGCAGCTCGACGACATCGAGGGGCAGGTCGGGCGCGCGCACTCCTTCATCCAGCACGGCACCGAGGAGCTCGTCACGGCCAGGATGCACCAGAGGAGCACCAGGAAGTGTACGTGCATCGCCATCGTCGTCCTCCTCCTCCTCATCGTCCTTGTCGTCGTCCTGCCCATCGTCATCAACTTGACCAAAAAATAAAATTCCTTCATTTTGTTTATTATTATTATTATTATTATTATTATTATTATTATTATTATTATTATTATTATTATTATTACTATTATTGGCTTTTATTTCAAATTTATTGAGATTTGACTATGATTCAAGCATTATTGCTTTTCGAAATCTTTTTATCAAGATATCTTCCAGTTCGGATTAAATATGATATATTGAACCGATCACTATAACTTTTTTTCGGTGATAAACTTCTTGTTGTAATTGTTGGAAAGTTTTGGAGTTTGTCATTTTCATATACGTGTATATGTTGCAATATTTGTTCATGTGGTTTCATCTCAGTAACCGTCGGAATGAACATAAAGTAATGATTTTTTTTACCTTTTGTGTGTGTGTTCTAAACTGTTGCCAAAATTCGTTATAGGTACATAGTGGTAGGTTAGTGTTTAAAAAATGAAGACGTTAAAATTAGCTATAAAAGATTTTACTTGCGTTGATGGTGCAAATTTTATTTCTTTCAATTGAGAATACTTTGAAGAAAAAATGTTTCGCAAGTATGAAAGTCTTGCTTTTTGCTTTTAGTAATAGATAATTATTTTGGTAAGTATGAAAGTCTTTTTTTTTTTTTTGCTTTTAGTAATAGAATTGGCTAATTAATCCCCAATTCATGATTAATTGTTGATGTACGGTTTCGATTTTCAATTGCTTGACGTATATAGACTTTTTAAGTCTTAAAGTCATTTTTTCCATGTCAACTTTTTTTATGTTATAAATTCATATTTAATAATTACATTCAAGTAGTTATAATAATATGAAGATATAATAATATTTTCTAATGTAAAAAATATGAACATAATTATTTGTCTATTAAAATATTTTAAAATAAAAGAATTACCTTATAAATATTTTATACACAATTAAAACCTCAAATAAAATATATTTTAGTTTAATCAAATAAAACATAGAATAATAAAAGATAAACTACTGTAATAGACAAATATTTGTGGAAATCTTAGAACTTGTGCAACCTTTGAAGAATAAAAAAAATGACATGGAGCGACAAAATACCCTTTTACCTTGAAAGAGGAGTTATTAAGATTTATGACACTGTTAGATATTTCTGATTGAGACTTTTGATAGAACCAAAACAATAAATGCATGTGTCAAAGACGCATTAAAAACCAACTTTTTTTCTCTTAAATCCTGGTCAAGTATTTATGTTCAAAGCAAACATGACCCAAAGTCAAATAATACAACCACAAATAGGAAAAAAAAACATAAAACAAAAGAAGGCTATAATTATCTAGGACTGTGAAACAATAAAAAGAGAAAAAAAAACAGCTTTACAATCCAAGATTTAAGCAAGTCACAGAACTAATTATTGAGCATGTGATGAAGAAGCCAAAGCAATGATCACCACATAAGTTACAACCAAAATGTACGCATCAATTTCTTGGTTCTGATTAGCAATTCAATCAGCAAGAGTTCGTCTCCTATTCCAGACCCTCAAAATCGTGAACTTTTGCCACTCCTAATAGTTAGCACATGTACACACGATGGAGAGAGTAGCACAGAAATTACAGCGGAATAAGTGCTGGACGTAGGAGTGAGTGCTATACAGCAGTTCTCAGAGATTTAGAACTCATTAGCGACCTCGGCCGCTACTATTATATCCACCCAGAGAAATCTAAAAATACAAAAAGAATACCCACCTATCAAGGGACTGAATGTACACACGAGAGACTCGAAGAACTTAAGTAGACTTCAAAATCAGTTTCATCCCAGGAGTGGCAGACCAACCACCGATGAACTGAGATACATGGTGATCGCTCATCTGCAGCAAGTTTTCACTCTGCAGCTTCTGGCATAGTTCCCGTACAGGAGCAGTCCTGACGGATCGTGTTTGTCTCAGTATGAATCCCCTTTTACAGCCGAATACCACTATCCTCAGAGCTTAGAAGACTTAATTGATAAGACATTCATAAGATCACTACATCCAAGGAAGAGAACCTCGGTCATTTGTTACTTGTGGGCGGCCCCTGGTTGGTGTTGGCGGTCTGTTGGCATTTAGCTCCTGATGTAATAACAAGAAGCAAAAGGGTCAGAAAATGAGAAATCTGGCAACAACCACCAACAGTCAAAGCCTGAAAGGTGATGTGCACAGAACAATTAGTGGAGTACCTGCATCCATGTATCTTCAATATGATGCTCTGGAGATGCATCAGGTGAACTGAAGGCAGGGGGTAAAGGATGAATAAGCTTTGGAACAACGACAAGGTCTCTACCCAAAACCAAAATTGCCCCTGCATTATTTGCAGTGCCTGTACATCGACAACAAATAATTGATGAAAGGAACTATCAGAAGCTTAAGTATTCCAAAGCGAAAGATGCTTACCACAATAATTAGTTGCAGAAAAAAGAGTTATCAAATGTCCTTGTGCAAAACGCTCAAATCCATCCATAACACACTCATGTGCTCGCACTATCAATTGAAGATCATTATTATTGCAGAACTCCATAACACGGTCAGGCTGCAGTAAAATAAGATTTAGAATCAGATCGTGGCTTATCGAATAATTATGATTCAAATACTTACCCCAAAAGTAACCAAGCCTGGACCCCTAGCATTTGGTCTTAACCCTTCAACACTGTCATTTTCTGTTGGATCCGACCTAAAAGAATAGAAGGGGAAAAAGAACAGAAATGTATTATGTGCTTAGGAACAGAATCTATATCAAACATGAAGCGTGATGTTAAAATGCAAACCATAATAAATCCATGAGAACAAGAGATCCTGCTTCCATTGAGATTGGACGTTGAAGGTTTTCAATTTGCTCCACATGATTAATTGATCGACCAATGCCACCATGCATGCAAATAATCTTTTTCTCAATTACCGCAGCCAAAGGAAGCCAATTAAACAACCTATTAAACCGATGCCAAGCCCAAAGACCATCTCGCTCTCCCTAATGTTATTTTTTCAGAAATGTTCATTAACTTGGAAGAATATTTCTGAAAAGCCTAAAACAACAAAATTCTTATTACCATTCGTTCAAGACACTCAATACGGAAGCCAAATAAAGCATTAATATCTGTTGCCTCATGATTTCCACGAATTAGATGTACATTTTGAGGGTGCTCGACCTGCAAATGTAGAAAAGATGGAATATTTTGTTCAATGCACTAGACAATAGTACCTCAAGATACCTTCAGCAACTAGTGCTTATTCACCAGAAACTATAACCCTCCTAGGTGATACCTTCAATGCAAGGAGAAGAGTGACAATTTCCAAACTATGCTGGCCACGGTCAACATAATCTCCCAAAAAGAGGTAATCAATATAACTGAAGTATCAAGGAAAAAATATTAGAAATAGATGGAGAGGAAATCTTTATTTATATCAATATATGTATATATTAAGAATTAAAGTGTAATAATATCCATCATTAGATATGCTACAACATATATGACAACATCATAATCCGGTACCATTTTATCTACATGTTGCATGTTACAGCATTTCTGAGGGTGAATATTTGATAAAATATCTTGAAAGTAGGCAAATTAGGTGTTATGCAGTATTGTTTTTTTAATTAAGCCACATCAAAATTTACAGGCATACGACCAGAGGTTGCGCACATTTTTACTAATTATAGTAGTATGGTAGTGGACGATGTCGAAAGAGTAACACTTTACTTTTCTCAAACTATCCTTATTTTAATATAACATAAATATATTATTACTATTATTTATTATAAGCATAATATTAGGTGAATATTTGATAAAATAATATTCAAGATATGCATAATACAGAATGAAACATTACAGAAAATATCATGAAAGTAGGCAAATTAGGTGTTATGCAAAATCGTTTTTTAGCTTACGCCACATCAAATTTTACAGGCATAAGACCAGAGGTTGCATACATTTTTTATTAATTAAACTAGTATGGTATGACATGTAATATACATAAATATATTATTATTATTATTATTCACATCATAAACATAATATTTCAATTATATTTCTATGAGTATCTAATAATTATATTCTTATGTAAATAATATTTACATTTTTAATCACATAATGCAATAGTCATTATTTAAATATCATCAGTATAGTATCATATAAGTATATGATGTCATAAGAAAGTGAAATTTAATTCCTTTTCATCGCAAATCATAATTTCTATATAATGTAAATATATTTTAAATCAATATCTTATATTTAAACTTTTTAATCATATTTTATTTTTATAATTGTTAAAATATCTATTTCAAAAATACGCCAATTATTTTCTGACATTTCATTATTTAATATTTATGTTACAGCTGATTATATTTTTGAACGCATAATATCACAATATTTTTTTTTGTTTAACGTAGATTCAAAATAATGATATTAGTTAGTTCAAGATATTGTTAAGATAAATAGATATAATTTTTTGTTCGAAATATACTGGAAGAATAGGTCAAAATATTCTTTTGGTCAAAAGAGATCTAAATAACGGTACTAAAAGAGATTTTAAATAATAGTAATAGTTAAGTTAAAATCAGTAAATTTTTTATTATTGACATGTGGGCTTATTTTGTCCCAAGTTTACGTCTTATTTATTTGGTACAAAAACTATGATTTATTTGTCCTAAGACTTTATTTCTTTTAACCATATATAAATTCCACAAAGAAAAATCCATCTTTTATGTTTATGGATTGGTTCTCTAATTAAAGGAAATCTAGTGCATTGAAGCCTATGCATTTAGAAACTCACGCGATATCCCCTGCAGTTGAAGGAGCACCATATTCATCAAACAAACGCATGAGATCCCCAAATTGACCATGTAAATCACCAAAGATCTTAATAGGGGCTTTTAGTTGTAGTACACTGGGCTCACTAGAAAATATTCTCTCAGCACTGTCACAGAGGTCTGTGATTTCATTGGAATCCAAGAAGAACTGTCTGCGCACAGGAGGTTTCCAACCACGGGGTTTTAAAAGATGTTCAATAACCTGAATCAGTATTAGTCATCCAGAGATAAGATATTTGGAATAAGCCGTCAATGGACAACTTAATAAGAGAGTTTGTTTAAGATGATCAATTCTCAAAGTTAAGAAAAACTCCACAGCATCAGGACGAGCTGGCCAAGAAGTTAAGATGAGTTTTAACACTGCATTGTTGCCCTTCAGATGCTAAAATACATGCAATCATCAACCAAGATACAAAACTAATCTGAGGTATTTGCCAGCTAAATACATGCAGTCATCAACCAAGATACAAAACTAATCTAAGGTATTTGCCAGCTAAATGCATGCAATCATCAACCAAGATACAAAAACTAATCTAAGGTATTTGCCAGCTAAAAAACATGCAATCATCAACCAAGATATAAAACTAATCTGCGGTATTAGCCAATCAAGCGGAAACATGAATCTATGTTTGCATAACTAAGAGCAGCACACTAAAACTTACCTTTTTGGGCACACTGTTTATGGACATTTGTCGGTCTAATAACTTCCTAGCTGCAGTCGCATTCTCAGGTGTACCATAGCTGACCCTCCTGCCTTCATTTTCAAACTGGTCAATAGAAAGTTGCCTGACCATACCACCTAATATACCACCTGTCTCAGCAGCTATAACTACCTGAGAAAGCAAAGTGCAAGTTACAAGAATATTATATTCTGAGGGGCACAAGACAAAAGCCAAAAGAACTTAAAAATTCAGAAAAGTGCTGAAACAATATATATTTTGAAAAGAGAATTGGAACCGAATTGACAAGGTGTGCTAACCGCTCTGTGGTGAAGGCGGACTCCAGGTGGTGTAGCACTACAGGATAGGGAAGGATCTGACACTTTAATTAAGCTTGAGATTGGCTTCCCGCTTGGAGTAGCTTCTGAACCTCGATCCCGGTCAGGGGCATCGGGCAATTGCTCCAACTCACCATTCATCAGCCGAGCCTTTGCAGCAGCTAAAGTAGCGCTTATTGCTTCAGCCTCTGCCGCCGAGGCTTCAACTAAATAGTCCACACCTTTGGACAGTTTCCTGTATCACAGTAAATCTTAAGCATCTACATGTGATGTAAGGACTTATAGCTTGCAGAAGTAGCTAATATTATTACACCAAAGAAATGGAACAAGAGATCCTCAACCAGAACATGTAGAGTACCTTGGACCCTGGATCATCGCATTTTCAGGACCTATATCAGTGTACATATCCCCATTGACTGGGGGTGCAACTGGGGTTCCCATCACAACTGCGCCATCAGGAACCCCATCAGGAGCAGACAGTATTCTTTCATCAGTGTATGTGTACTCTCCAGGGGATCTTCCTACTAGCACATTTGCAGCTGCAGCTGCAGCAGCAGCATGAGAAGCTGCACTTGTTGTTTCAGCAGCAGCAAGATCTTCAGCAACCAGTAAGTCATCAAGAAGAACACCTGCAACAAATCACATGATCTAACTAGTAACTAAATTTTCAGAATGCCATTAACTTTACCGAGAACTAGAACAACTAGCTCCTGCAGAAATATTCACTTCCTGAAAGCATAATCCAAGCCAAAAAAAATGTTTTGGAATGAGAAGACATTATGAATGCCCTAGGAGACTCAAAACTATTAGTGCATAATTCCAATTGACAGAAATAGCATTACATTTACAATTAATGTGAAAGAGATGCTTTGTTATATCTTGAATCCTGGTCACCCATATTCACATTAATCTCAATACAACATAAGTATCGATGAAATTTGTTTTTTGAAGAGTTATTCTCTAGTAAGCTTATATGATGCTTAATGTTTGCTCCCTCTTATCCCTCACAAGGTCACACCGATAGATTCTGTCTCAAGTCTAGCCTCTCTTATGAATGGATATGATGTCGTATCAAGAACTTCATCAGATTCTCTAAATGCTTATGCATCCCTTCAAGTTAATCGACTGACAAATGAAGGCAACTGCATTTTTCCTTGCATCTAACTTAGGTACGCCAACGGGTTGAAATTTCACGAGGAAGGAACAAACGAATTACAGAAAGGAAACATACATTGAACCGAAAGAACAATACCAGCAAGAACTAGCCAAAACAACACCTCAACTAATCATTTATTTTTATTCAAACTATTACCCAAGAAAATTTATACGTGTATCAAGTCTATGTTAGTAAGCAACTAATGGAAAGGACAACAAATATGAAACAAATTAAGATCCAACATCAGATATAGTGAAAATACAATCATGGACTGAATGGTTTAAGAAATTAAATTTGACGAAGTGAAGAATTACAAAATCTAGAAAAAAGCTACAAGATGGCTCATGTCAAAATCAACTACTGATTATATCCCATATAATTATTACCATAGAATTTATAACTGAACTAACGAAAAGGAAAGTAGCATCAGAAAATAACTATGCAGAATACTGAGAATAATACTACTTCATGAGCTCCATTTAGGAAAAAAATCAAGGGTTACATTTCACATCTTAAATAATTTTGTGCAAAACTTTAGTAGAAAAACCAGTATAAAGACTTGCCTCCTCTTAATCCACCATAAATGAAGATTAAATCTCCAATTGCTGCAGAAGCATGTCGACATCGGCGTGTTAGCTCAACAGAGGCATCCCCACCAGCTGCATCAGCACTGTATCTACCTGTCCTAGGACTTGTGACAACACCCTTTGTATCACACCAAACTCCAGCAGCAGTATCCAGTACTACACCAAACATAACATACAGTGGGATTTATCAGAACTTGGAAAACCCTCTTAATGAAATGTGCAACAACCAGAATAATACTCCCAGCTGATAGTATATGCAGAGAAGCAATAAATATGTATAGCAACCATGAATCAGAACTTTATTTTCTTTGCATAAGTGCAAATAAAAATTACTCAATCTATTTACTTAAAGAACACAAGGTAGCTTGGCTTCAAAAATGTGTTTTGCTACATGGATATATCATATCAGAGATAAGGTACATGATGCTTGGAGATGAAAAAAGGTATCACAAGGCCACATCTAGTGCTAGAAATTGTAGCCAGTATAAAATAACAATATGCAACTAATATCAGAATTTGATCACCAACCCAGAGAATGTACGCAGTTGAAAGCCCCATTACTGTGAATAATTTTTAGAATGCACACAGCTGAAAGCCCCATTACAGGGATATCAGAATTTGGACACAACAATAGAACGTCAAAAGCATATAAATATTCATGTAAATAAAGATCTTTGGATATCGAAACTTGATCATCAACCCAGAGAATGCACACAGCTAAAAGTCCCATTACTGTTGAATAATTTTTAGAATGCACTCAGTGACTCAGCTGAAAGACCCATAATTGTTGAATAATTTTTAAGTTTTTTTTTGAAGGGTTGAATAATTTTTAAGTTAATTTCACCAATTGATCAATATAAAGATTTATCTAAATTAGAGGAATGCCATGGTAAAACTTCAGAGAACCTTTTCAAGAACGTCTTTCCTCATGTAAAATAGCAAAAGGAGATTTTACCTAACTTTCTTCAAACTGTATGAATCACAAGTTCAAGGATACAAGAGCGACATTGCCAAATACTTGTTCCCGTCTTCTTTAAGATCCAATCAACATCAATGAGATTAAAAAGAAAATGTTCCAAATAACTCTTGTGGCAAAGAGAAGATGGCCTTTAAGCTTATTTTGCTGTATCTCCGCATGTGAAATTTTTTGGTAGTAAATGCACAACTGCTCTAGCTAAATTTGTACATACTTAGAAGAGTTACCTGCAATACTTGAAGAGTCTTCCACCATCCTTCCACCACCAAGAGCTCCTCCAGACACATGGAGCCTTGCATTGACAAAAACCTAAAAGAGAATCAATTTCATGTAAATTATCTGGTAAAAGCTGTCAGAATCAAGATCTTAAGAAAGACGAGAAATTGTGACTCACAGCTGCATGTTGATATCTTGGAGATGGTGAGACACCAGGAGCTATAGCCCATTCCCAACGTCCATCTCTATGCTTTGCAAGGCCATATGCACTTGACAGAGGCTATAGATGGAATGTAATATCAGTAAAACACCACTCTCAAAATAATACTGGTGAACAAGTAAAAGTCATAACTTTAGGAAACAAAACCAGTGGATCAGTAATAAGTATACACATACCAAGAAATATAGAAAATATTGATATAATCTTACATAATATACTATTATGATTTATGAAACCATACTCCCACTCATACCTTCATGCGCGTATCAATATTAAAATTGTTCATCATTTTGACATGAATCATGTTCCTAATAACAATGTGTTTCTTCATGCAAGTGGTCAGATTAATAGGATCGGGATATTATGTAAATAACCGAAACTGCTAGATGTTTATTTCTTCTTTGAGGCAAATGCCATGCAAACTAAAGCCAGGAAAGTTGATTATGTAAAAAAGCAATGAAACTAAAGTCTTCAAGTAAATATCCGCTTCCAGATTTTTTAACTGCATGCTCTTCTGCATTAGGTCGGCTTGGCCAAGTGAATTCAAACAAGGCAGACTAGACACATTTTCCTAGACCAAAACAGTCAGAACGTAGTTCTCTTTTAGTTCAAGACAATACATCAAATCCATTTTGAAAAGAAGGTTAACAAGATCAGGTTCTTACAGAAAATCATAATGGAGTCTTAAGATTGAAGCTTGTAAGATCAGGTTGAGGATTGTATAATCCTACATATAAATAAAATATCTTTTACAACAATAACAACAACAACAACAACAAAGCCTTATCCCACTAGGTGGAATCGGCTAAAATATCTTTTAAAAGATAAAAAAAAATATTTTTTTACGAATTTATTTCTCTCAACTCTTCAATCGAAGTTCAATAAGTCACAATTTGATCAGTTCACAAGTCAAAACATATAGAGGAAAATGGGGCAGCAGGGCACATTTGCCTACTCTACGGCTATTTGACAACTTTACAATTGACTGCTACTCAAATAGTCATAGAGTACAGCTACTCTACAACTAAAAAGTGCTCTACAAAGAGTGCTGCTCTGCGGCCCCATTTCCATAAACATATAAATAAAAATGATAAACAATAAAAAATAGATTGAGGGTCATCTAAAACTATTGTCATAATACAAAAAACTATAATCATTAAATATTTTAATTCATCATATGACATCGTGCAATTCAAATAGGATCGTAAGATTTTTTTTTTATGAAGAGGACCGTAAGATATTAACATTTAATTCACATCCTATTAGAGTAAGATTGATATCAGTCACGAGCTCGAAGATCGTAAGATCTTAAAATGTATTTTGAAGCACAAGCTAATTCTCATTCTAAATTTCTAAGACAACTTGATTTGACATGTGTGAATTTCAGGAATCTAGGCGTCACAAGAATCTATGTTCCTTTTCACTTTGAAAAAAGAAAAATAAAGGCATCACATGCATCTATAAGTGTACACTTTTACAATAAAAAATTGCAAGACGGTATTACATAAAAAGTAACACAATTATCTGCTTAGGAGACAGACACTAAAAGTCTATTTGCTTATTCATACAAAAACACAAGAAAGAACTACATTTTAGCTCACCACACTATTTGCATCTCTCCCGCCACAAAGTAAGAGAAGACCATCTGAACGTGCACTTGCCGTTGCATACCTAACGAAAAACAAGTCATCTATGTATTAGAACAACACTTGGATAAATGAGGAAGATATATTGTAACATGATATTGGTTAGAAACTTAGAATTACATGCTAAAGTCAGTTGACTTGCAAGTCCAAATCATTTCTCAGCTAACACTCGCTTCATTGCCTAAAAGTACTAGCAAGCAAAAATCATTTATAGCTTCAGTATTCACATTAAATCCTAACCACACTTAACCAAGTAGGTATGTCTTAAATAAAGCTAGCGACAAAAGTAGTGAATTTAAAAAATAAACACTATTTAAATTGTTAAATTGAGCCACAAACTTGGCATTTGAAAACTCCTATTAATGGGATCACAGAACTATTCTGAGCAAACAAAAGGCTCGCAATAAACCATGTTGTACTTAAGGCATACACAGGACAAAAATTGCAGTAATACCCCTTGATGCTTGATACCAAATATTGGATGTATACAAAGTGGCACATCATCAAGGTATGCTTGTAAGCAAAATAGGAATTAGCAGATACCAGATTATACCCAGAGTGTGTAATGAAGATCAGAAAAACAAATGAATAGGTGAACGATTTAATGGCATCCATTAAATCATTCTATATTTTTTAGGGGAAAATTATTCCATACTAAAAATAGAAAGCTCCTAGGCAGAAAATTTCTAGGAAATATGAAACTAAAAGTAAATACATATAACTATTATGGGATAAGAAAAGATCTATATGAATATTTTTAAAGAATGTATCTGAAATACTGTTACAACTAACAAGTTCCGTTTAAGATTACTACGCTAAAGGATTAATAGAAAATGTTTATAAGTGATGTTAGTCATTTCCACATCACAAATACACTTAATTTCCATTTGTCTTGTTCAGCTACATGCAATGTGCAAAAATCATTCAGTGGTCGTTTGAGACACAATTCCCAGATTCAGTGACCCAAGCTGAGATAGACTCGTAATGGGCAGTAGATAATTTTCTGCATGGTTGGCACACGACAAGCAATAAGTTTCTTGCCCATTATATGTTTATCTTTCTGGAAATATGACATTTTCCTAACATCTATCTCTATAAACAATTAAGAGAGAGGAGAATGTATTTTATCTTTGCATATTTGATCATGATGATGGAAAGAAGAGGAAGAAACAAACAAAAATAGGCGAGGACCCCCATAAGGATTGTCCCATGGCCAAACCCTAATGTCCACCAGTCCACCACTTAGGTTACCACAGCAAAAAAGAATGATACTCCAATAGTGAGGTAGTGAGATGAGTTTTCTTATGCTTTGTATTCTGTGAACTCCGGACTGACAGGATCTTTGGTTTGTGGTTCACTAGTTCCTTTTCCGGCCTTTGTTTTTACTTTTTTAGTCGTATGAAAGTTCATCTAATTGAGAAAGAGTTCTCTTATTTTTATGTTTCCTTTTTCCCATCAGCACAACCCAAGAAGCCACAAATATGAGAGGTTGACAAAGACCAACCAACAACTTTTAGAAACATAATAATCAGTGAAGCTTACATGTAACTCAAACATCTGTTGTGTAGCTATTCCCTAACTTGCTGACCATGCAATTAAACATTCTAAAATGCAGTAGCTTGCAAGTTGTTCTTAACTCGATCTTTATCTATATCTATATTTATATTTATAAATATATATATATACATATATATCATGTCATTGTTATAATGCCACATTAATGTGATCCGCACTTACAGATTTGTGCGGGTATCAACAGTATACCAGATTTTGACTTCCTTCACAACAAGTAAGCAATATAACTTGCAAGTCACATTTACATAAAGTGTGATTTACACATATATAAACCGGCTTTGATCCAAATTAATAGAGATCCGTGATATTACTTAATTAATCTCAAATACTTTTTGAGGGCTAATAACTAAGGCAATATATTCAATGCACACAAACTGGGTATATGATGTTATTAGCCAGTTGAGGAAATGACCTGGAATCCTATAACTTACATCTCTACCTGTCGACATGAGAAACAAACTGCTGGACCAAGGAGCAGTTTTGGAAGGTCAGGGTGCAGATTTAGAAGGTCAGATTTCTAAATCACTGCCATCTAAGGAGTCACAATCTGAAAGAGACATTAAAAGATGCCAAAACGAAAAGGATATTGCAGCAGTATATCAAGGAGCAGTCTTGGAAGGTCAGGTTTTTAAATCACCATCATGCAAGGATTCACAATATGAAGGGAATTTTAAAAGATGCAGAAAAGGGAAGGATATCGCAGTGGTATATGATTCAAATGGGGATTCACTAAATACGATTAATTGTGAGACCAGTATGACTACACAAACCCCGAGAGATCCAAACCCAACTGGTCTTAGGCGTCAAGGTCAGATGATGAGTTGTTGGGCCATGTGACTTCAAAACAATTCGAATACAGGCACACCAGAAATGCTGAGCATTCTTGTTAAAACTGATGTGATGGGTTCTGCAGCAAATATGTCCCGTCTTGACTTTGAAGGGTCGGTAGCCGATGAGACAATGTCCGACAACGATGAACATGAAGCCATGAGTCACCCTCTGCTATACTCCAGCGTCTATCCAGCAGGAGGAACGAGGAGAGGAGGCAGGAGTCTCTGACATAGCTAAATCTCAAGAAATGAGATAGTAGCAGCAGCTATTCAAGTAATGAGAAAACCGAGATTCCAACATAAAAAAAAACACTAGTGGGTCACTCAGAGTCCTCACCAGATCCATGGCGATGGGTGCACAAACAGTTAATAAATGAAGAATGCTTCTTGAAATGTCCGAGGATTGGGAGATAAAGAAGGGTGGCACTCAGTAAATACTTGTTATCATCGGGTATAGACATGGTGTTTTTACAAGAGACAAAATTAGGTTCATGCGACATCCACTTAAGATCAGGTGGGTGTCTGCTTGGACGGAGAGGAGAGGTTTTTGAGCTGATTGAGGGCAGACAGGGCCAACATTCCATCATAGTTTTGGTCTCCAAGAGGGCAGATGGGGAACGGTTTCTGTTCTCATGCATATATGGACCAAGATGACAAAAAATGTGGGAGAAGTTGCGTCATACCAGATCTGAGCTCGACAACTACCCATGGATGATTCGTGGGGGCTTCAACGTCACCCTAGAGATGGAAGATAGAAATACAATAAGAGACAGAGACGCTGGGACTGAAGGCTTCAGGGATTTTATCAATGAACCTGGCTTTCCTGATATACCCATTCCAAACTGTAGATTCACATGACGATCCTCAACATCTTCAAACTTTCCAAATGCCAAGTCTTAACTGGACAGATTTTTTTAGCCCGGCGAGATGCTGTTGAATTTCCCATTGGCGGCTGCCAAGGCTATGGAAAGATCATTTTCAGACCATATGTCAATCCTTTTGCAATCAAATGATGGAAATACATTTGTCTCTTATTTGAAGCTTGAGAAGGCTTGGATGTTGGAAAAAGAATTTAAAGAAAAAGTTGTTGAACAGTGGAGATATTTCCAAACATCTACTTACGGCAACTCAAACACTGCATGTTAAAGGTGCACAAATTAAAAGATTACCTTCGGGAGTTTAAAAAACAAGTACAAGGAGATCAGGAAGTCAACAACCTTACTTGGTATATCTGCATTGGATGAGCTGGAAAATGGTGACGACTCTAGAAAATTTGGAGAAGCCTTCAAGAAACGATCCCATTAGGGGATCGCAAAACTGAAGCTGAATGGAGTCGAAGATCCCAACAGATATGGCTTTGTGAAGGGGATGCTAACACAAGTTTCTTCCATATGTACGCCAATGATTGGAGGAGATCAAATTACATTGAGAAGATAAAATTGGAGGTGCTGAATTCTCAGGAAGAGAAGAGCAGGGACAGCCACTGCTGGATACTTTTGGGAAATCATCCTATGTCAACCACCTGGCATTGGCAACAGAATGGTAGGATACCTCGTGTATCGGCAGACCAAGCTGAAATTATGGTAAGGCCTTTCACGAAGGAAGAAGTGGTTAGAGCTCTAAAAGATCTAAAAAGTGAAGGTGCTCCTGGACCGGAGAGCTATGCTGTCTTTTTCTTTTGGGGATTCTAGTCAGTAGTGGGGCCAGATGTCATGGCAACCATACAAGAGTTTGCATCATTTGATCAAGATTTTGAGAGGCTCAACAGATTTTTCTTTTTCCTCATATCGAAAAAACCTTCAGCTGAGTGCGCTGAAGACTTTTGACCCATTGTCTTGTCCAATGCCATATACCTTCTGGTGGCTAGGACGTTGGTAGACAAACTTCGTTAGGTTTTGAGCTCTTTGGTGCACCCAGTTCGAACAACTTTATCTCTTCTGGACGATCTATTACAGAGGATTTCACGATAGCCTCAAAGATTACATCTTTTGGAGACGCCCAAGCAACTGTGGATGTCTCTGGAAGGTGAATTTCTCCAAGGCATGTGGTTCTTTAGATTGACATTTCTTGTGGCGCTCCCTCGTAAACGAAGCTTTCCATCTCAATGGATATCTTCGATGAAACGATGCATCATCACTGTTTCTTTCTCTATATTTGTAAATGATGGCCCCATACGGGGCTACGTACAGCCCCAATGTGGGGTTCAACAAGGCTATCCAATAGCATCTATGCTATTTGTCATTACGGTTGATGCTTTAGCTAGGTGCACTCCTCTACGTGTGAGGTTGGCATTATTTTTGGATTCTCCCTGAAGTTGGCTCAAAATTACCCTCGTCTCTTTGTTGCAATATATCGATGACACTATATTTTTTTATAGAAGGCTCAAGCTAGGCGGTAAGAAAAATCTCTAAGATCATCGATAATTTTGGAGATTTCTTCGGTCTTCACATCAACCATGTTAAATCATTTATACACTTTGGTATGAATGTAGAGGAGGCACAACAATGCTCAGTGGAGCTGAAGACGAGCATTTGCACTTTTCGCATACCATATCTAGGTATGCCGCTGTCAGACAACAAGATATTATCTAGAGATTAGAATTTTGTTATAGAGTGCGTTGACAAAAAGATTGTTGAGGGGGAGTGCTTAAGGCTCTTGTCAAAAGGAGGGAGATTGATCTTGGTAAAATCAATATTATCAACCATCCCAATATATTATATGTCTGTTTTTCGTATGTCGTACAATGTGATTCAGCGCGTTGATGCATTATGACACAAATTTTTGTGGAGACAATCAGGAAGTTCGAGAAGAAGTTTACATTTGATGGCCTGGTCTGATGTTTGTAGACATATGTCATAAAGACTTGGTATTCGATCACTTAGAAATATGAATGTTGCTTTCCTATGAAGTGGGTTGTTCGGATTATGGATAATTCTAATGATGTGTGGATGTCAGTAATGACAGGTTTTTACAGTCATACTCTTCTTGGGAATAGAGACTATCGATCCCACATGGGGTCTCATCATTATGGAGAAGTATTGTGGCGGTTTTAGCGAGAATCGAAAATCATTCTGTGGCTTCTCTGGAATCGGATAAAGATTTTTGCTTTTGGGAGGATTTGTGGGTTTCTAATGAACCCCTCTCTAGGATTTTCGCGAGATTGCATGCTATTGCACAAGACAAGCATTCTAATGTTATTAGCTATTGGTCAAGGACATTTCTAGCAAATGGAGTTTGGATGCCATAATTTGCATTTTCTTTTTCAAAGCAGTGTGTTGATGATTTCATCCAACTTATGGGGAGTTTTGACGGAATATGTCCAGACATTTCTCAGCATGATTCACGGTTTTGGTCAACTGGTCAATTCTCGATCATTGGATTGCACAAGCTGCTAGAGAGTGAAGATGATAGTCGTATTGATTGTCGCTTAATATAGTTGATTAAGATGCCTTTGTGGGTAAAAATTTTTGCATGGGTACTGCAAGGAAATAGATTACCAACCAGATGATATAGGATGAGATGGGTACAAGAAGCAGATACATCATGTGTCTTTTGTGAGGCCCCGATGGAAGGCAACAACCATACGTTTTTTTTACTGTCTAGTGTCAAGAAAAGTCTAGCAAGGATCAAGATGTCAATGGGCTAATGTAGGATCAATGGAAGACTTCTAGAGGTCATTCAGATTCGGTGGACAGGACCTCAATATCCGAGTATACCTATCTAAAGGGTGTCGAGCTATGTCGTTTGCGTTTCTATAGTCCATTTGGTGTCAATGGAATTGATGTGTTTTTTCGAGAAGAAGGATGCTATATTAAAAATATTGTAGGTATGTCGAAGAATTCGATGCGAGATTGGGTGAGTATATAATATAATAATACTTTGCAACCTCAACATGTAACATCGCGTTGAGAACACTGTACATCACATCCGATTTTTTACTAGAGAGTGGGGGGAGTTTCTTTTGTTCCCCACCTCTAGATTTTGATAGATCCAAGTTGTACATACTCTTCTTCTATATATATACATGGATGCCTAGAAGATTCTAGCCATCCTTTTGCCCCGCAGAAAAAAAAACATAGTGTTTTAGTAATAAAGTTGGATGAGTGCACAAGGCTCTCATCATTTACCCTCTCAAAGAAAAAGTTAGCAGTAACATGCTTAGAATTCTAGATTGTCCATTCATGATTTATTGTTCCTTGGGCATCATAATTATGAATATTATTTTCGATATTTTTTAAGAAAAAACAGAGCAACAGTCGGAGTGACTCCATGAGAGGAGGAATATCGCAGTAGATTTGGCTTTAGGATCAAATTTCCAATTAATGTCAGAGACGATTCCAAATTTTGGCAAGAAGCATGTAATGCAGGTGAACTACGTACACATGTACACCACAACTTATATCATCACTAATTGAGTTTTCAATACTAGGTGTACACATATACTTAGCACACTACTCATTCCTTTTAGTCTATATATGTATATAATATATATGTGCCAATACTTTTTTTTAGAGGATACATGTGTAGATTATACAAACACACACACTCTTTTTTTTCATATACATATATATGAGGGACAAGGTGCTTGCACTGCAGGAACTAGATATATGCACATCACTTATTGAGTTTTGAACACCAGGTGTACGCATACACTTAGCGGCTACACTTTCCTTTTAGCCTATATATATA
>LTAE01005908.1:10606-25455 GCA_001647135.1 Pontederia paniculata | reverse complement strand
GAGAGAGAGAGAGAGAGAGAGAGAGAGAGAGAGAGAGAGAGAGAGAGAGAGACTTCATGATGACTAAAGAGGATATAATGACTCTTGGTAAAATAATTTTGTGACTTAGAGTTTATATACAGAATATTAGAACTTCACAAAAGTTAAAACGAAATCGAACTCAAACTTCAAATTAAATTTACATTAGGTTTTTTAAAATTTTGTGTGCAATATGATCCACGTCCAAGTCGGACATGTTTCATGTTCTATCTTCTTTTTACAAAATTGGTTTATATTAGTCATAATAATCTAACTACAATGTGCTCATGTTATTGTAATATGTTATTACAATTTATTATTTTATCCATTCGGGCTTGATGTGTGTCAATTTAGTCATATTTTGCATAGTATATTTAGTCTGAATTTTATCATTTTCATCATCACATGCATTATTTTGTCTATCATTTCACTTCATTTTAGCTTTCGAAATTAGAGTATGCATAATGTTGTGCATTTGTATGTCCATGGCATTTGGTAGTGTGACGGAGGAAGACTACAACAATCTGGAGTGAATTAGGAGGAAAATTAATAAAAAAAATAAAAAATCATGATCGCGTCGAGGGTTTCACGCTCGTGGGCGCATAATCACCTTTAGTGACGGCCGTGAAACTAGTTTCATGGGCCGTGACATTGCACCAGTATTAAAGACCATATATGATCACGTTCGTGACAATTCTATCATGGCCCATGAAATTTTTCGGGGTTAAGTTAATTTTTTATTTTGAAGCGATTAAATCTTATCTTTTGGAGATTTTGACAGGATTAAGCCAAACTGATGAAAAACAAAGTTTTACAAGCTAGGACTCTTCATATCTGATGAAATCTAATTGAAATCTATAAGTAATCCCCCAACGCCTCATTTTGAGGGGATGAAACAAATCTGAATTTTATGTAACAAATCTGGAACTTCATGCTGCAAGCCTGAAGAGAACCTAGTGCTAGAGAAGAAAAGATTATTACTCTGTGCAAATATCGAAGGAGATGATCGTCGAGTTATTTTTAGTCATTTGTTATCATTATTCTTCTTTCTCTAGTTTTGAAAGATGAACTATGTTTGTATTTTCTAATGTATCTTTGTTAAGTGAATTGTATTATAAGAGAAACATGTTAACCACTTGATTCAATTAATTCTAGTTCTTCAAATCTTTTATACGCATTCAGTGTCGTGTTTAATGATTTTTATTGATTGATTGAGATCTTTTATTTAATTAGCATACTAGAGAGAAATAGTTGGTTTTTGAATCTCACTAGTCTTTGGAAAGATTTGTAAACTTGAGTTGAAGCATTGCATATCATACCAAACTGTCATCCTGGAGAGGAACGATAAATTATTTAGGAGATACATTCTAACCATATTAATTCCTAGGAGATAGGATTGGCATTCTATAGTCTAGCTAGGAGATACATTTAACGCATCCTAATTTCTAAGAGATAGGATTGGAGAGGAACGATCAAGTTTCTCTAGAATTAAGATAGTTTAGTCATCCTGAAGAGAAAAAAATCATACTTTGGGTAGATCTTAGTTTATTCTCAAAATTTGATTGGAACTGAACTTTGATTAATCTGATGGTAAATTGAATTTCTCCCTATTTCATCTTATCTCATCCTCATCAATAGTTTGTAATCATCACTTTTTTTTTCTTTTCAAACATTATTTTTTATCCAAAACCTCTATTATATCCTATTAGTTACTGGGATTAGATAGATAGTGTTAATAATAATACTCGTGGGAACAATTTACTCATTATTTTTATTACTTGATACTGCTAGTGCACTTACTATCGAATTTTAGGTCATATTAGCATGCATCAAATTTTTGGCACCATTGACAATGATTAATTAATTAACCTTCTATTCTAGTTACATTAGCTACTTTGAGATTTTTTTTATTATCACTTTTGTTTCGATGTTCGGAGTTCTTTAGAATAAAGCTTCTATACACACCATATTCAATGACGACCACATCATCTTATCGTCAATGGCAAAAAAGCAAGTAAAAATTAATCAACAATCAAAACCAAAGATAGAAAACCAAGAAAAATCTATTAAGCAAGAAGAGTCAACACAAAATTGAAACACATTCAAGATGCCTCAACAACCTAACCAAGAAGATCTCACGATGGACCCATTAGCCCTACTCACACATATGATGGGTGGACTGTTGACAAAATTCTCTGAGCGAGAAAATTTAATTCAAATAATGGAGAAGCAAATTGTAGATTTAATGAAACACAACAAGGTTGTAGATGGTGTAATCAATTCATTACTCAAAACTAAATCATCGATTGAGTCAGAGCACAATCTCGAAGGGATGATTGGTCTATTGACCACAACAATTGAAAAAAGATTCCTCATTCATGACAAACTCATATCAACTTGGAAGCATAATGGACACAATTGAGACGTCAACAAAAAGCTAATGAAGATTCATCGCCTACTCTACAACTATAAGATGTTCAATTTCGAAGTCATGGAAACAAACTTTCAAGTATTAGAGAAGAAAGTTGCGCAATTGACTTCTCAAAATTCTAAATTTCACTAAGGCAACAATGCGGAGAGTTAAAAGAAATTGTGAGCCCATATCACAACCAGAAGTATTCTCAAAGAAGATGGATGTCATGAAGAAACAACCAAAGAAGAACATGAACCACTCAATGGCGGATTAAGGAGACAAATGAGTACATTATTGAAGATGGACAAATCAGAAGGAGGAGTTCGTCATTAAAAGTCTTTATCATTAAAACAATGGTATCTTCAAATCAATTGCCAGAAGAACACCATCAACTACAAAGAAACGGTGTCGTAAGATCCCACCTACAAATGAAGAAAATCAACATTTTGTTATCCACAATGTCAAAGCATAATTGAAGAAAAAATAGTTGAATAGATGAGGATCATTGATGGTGAATGGTGTAAGATAGAAAGGTACATATTTCTTCACAAAGTTTATACGCATCATGACAAGCATCAACGATCACATCTTTATTCTTGATGATATTGTTCCTTATTTTACATGTCAATTTTTTAATCATTCATTTTCTCATTAACGATAACTTTTTAGTTGAATCTTAGGTTGTTTAGTAAATTTTTGAGTCAAAGAGTCATCCAACAAAAAGGTTGAAAAGTACTGCCTTTCATGGGTCGTGAAACTTTTTTCACGCTCATGACGCATCTTTTCATGGGTCGTGAACACTAGTCATGGTCATGAGCGCACCGACCAAGCTCTTGAACATTTTCACGAGTCGTGATCTCACATTGATGGCCAAATGTGTGAACCCGGCCCTGACAATCTAACTTATATCACATGTGGTGATATGCATTTCACAGCCATGACGCACCAACTGTGACACCTCGTCACGAGCATAATCAGACTCATACTTCACGACCATAACTATTTCAAAACCCTTCTTATCACGGGTCATGATCACTTTTTCACGGTCATGAAATGCGCACGTGGTTTTCATGTGTAAATCCTAAGCCATCATGGTCATGACTCTTGCTTCATGGGTCGTGATAGAAGAGGAGTCTGATATGAATTTAATCTAGCTTTTGACTGCATTCAACTCTGAATCTCAACCGCCATATCCTGAACTGCCAATTAAATACCGTCCGAAATAAAAGCCATCGCATAACAATCACACTTGTGATGCCTTTTTTATAAACAATGAACCCATTATTCGAAACCATCAATTAATCTCTTCTCCTTCGTCGTTCGACCCTGGCCACATTCTTCTTTGCTCTCCCCAACCTTGTCGACGGTCCTCGAGCTTGGAGACTGAGCTCATCACCTTCGCCAACAACCCTCAACGAGCACCATCAACTTTTTCGATGAGTTCTCTGCCCCAACATCATGTTTGCAAACCCACAAAAGTTCCTCTTCTACGTCTCTGATCGTTTTATGCATCCATCACGATCGTGACCCTCAATTCACAGGTCGTGACTCAAGTGTTGTAGATGACGCTTCAATAACATCGCGACCATGACACCCAACTTACGAGTAATGACATGAAGGATGATGCACATGCGAATATTTCACAGGTCGTGAAAGATAGCTCACGGATCGTAAAATCTGAAGAGGCGCAAATATACACTGACCTCACGAGCATGATCTTCTTCTCATGGGTCGTGACAACATCTTTCACGGGTCGTGATCACTCTTCACGACCGTGAACATGCTCCCTCTAACGCTACTATCAAGGTCTTCTTTGCATTAATGGAGCACCAAAAGAAGCAAAACACCTTGAGGATTCACAACATGAAGGACAAGGAGATAACGGACGAGGGGCTGATCGAGCGTCCTCCCTCCATCATGTTCTACACTAACGAGCACCGGAGGCAGTATAGAGATCTTTCTTTCATGGACTTTGCCCCGACTTATTTTGCTTATGAGACGACTCTGGAAATCTATGGGCTATGAAATGACATCACCCAACTATTTGACCGGATCCGCATTGCCCATTTCCTCCAGAAGGCATGGGATACATATGAGGATCTCAATCTGGAGTTCCTCACCTGTTTCAAAATCACCAATCTAGATGGCACAAAGTACAAGCCAATGAAGATTGAATTCCAGATGTACAACAGTTCTCCCTATCCTTGAATGATTTAAATGATATGTACAAGTTCCCGCATGGAGGAGAGCAACATGTCCTCAGAGACTTCGACGCACCAGGATTTTAGAGAGCTATTACGGGGAAGATTGTCCTCAACTACAGATATGCCAAAAATAGCCTTATCTAGAACCCAGTCATGTGATTCTCTCTAACATCATATGAAGACGAGGTGATAGAGATGGGTCCCCCCAATTAGAGAGATCTCTATTTACTATATGTGATGGTCGAGGGGGTTAGTATTAATGTCAGAGCCTTTGTCGAAAAAAATTTGAGCGTCACTCCAAGAATACGAAGGGATAAGATTATTTTCAAGGGACAAATTACCTCGATTGTTGTGCATTTCAAGATGAACTTAGTAGATTCCAAGATGGTCAAGGGTGGGATCTATCTGGACTACAACACGGTCAAAACATGAAGCTCGCTTGCATCGAGAAGGGATCTCCAATGTTCTTATTTAGGGATCGGTAGAAGCAAATATCATGTGACGAGCTGCCGAGATTCATGATCTTCGATAGGGCCAGTTGGCTTTTCTTCCCGCCATTCTCTGGGTGTCTGCACAACTAGTTATGCCACCATCATTGCCTACACCTCGATGATGCGCCCAACCTACTAATGCAGGGCCTTCTTCTGAAGCAGCATGATGAGCATACCGACGACATTCCCTCTTACACTACAAAGTTTGATCTTTCAGGCATTGATGCCACCCTAGAGGCGATCCGAGCCAAGTAGTTGCACCAGTAGGAAATGATGAAGGAGATACGTGCATGCTAGGATAGCACCAACAGGATGATTCATTGCATGCACGAGGATCACACCAGCCAATGACATTATGGGTCGTTCTTCACTCTGTCATCGCCACCTATGGATTAGTTTGGTTACATTTCTCCCTTTTCTTTCATATTTTCCTTTTTCTTGAGTCATCATTGTATCATCTCCTTCAACGGAGACTTAAACACTAAGGATAATATTCAGTCTACGCTTGAGAGAGTATGCATTCCATGCATCTTTTTTTAGTATATTGCCTATCATATTTGTGCTTCATTGTGTCATCTCTTATATGCATTCATGTTCAATTTATATATATATATATATATATATATATTTATATAAAGAGAGAGAGAGAGAGAGAGAGAGAGAGAGTTGTCTTGTATGATCTATAAAAATCAAGCGTTATTCATTCGAATGTGAATTGCCAAGTATATGCATTGAATTCTTGAATCTTTAGACTATAATTCTTTTTCAGCTTCATTATATTTGAGCCTAGATAATTACAACTTTTTTTATCAAATTTTTAAGTATCTATTGAGCTTATTGAATATTGTGAAAAAATACAAAGTGAAAAAGTGCAAAATTCTAAAAGTGCAAAAATATAAAGTGTAAATAAAGGGGTTGAGATAATACTTATGTGTTATGCAGAATCTAGGTGAATCTGGACAAGTAAGCTCGAGGGGTGCCTTAATACATGTTACCCAAAGGCTATTTGAGGCCATGAGTCGAAAGTTCGCTACACGGACCACCTTGTCTAAATTGAAAAAGTGTATAAGTGCTAACTTAATTGCATAGTTCAAACTTTTCACTCAGAACCTGAGAATGTTCGAGAAAATAAACTCGTAGGGGACTCTTAAATCCTCATAACCTAAGACCCTCTCGTTTGGAATACATCGACCAAAAGCTCGCTATATGAACTTTCTTGTACAACCTTGATTGGAAATTAGAATTCATAAAAAATCAAATTTATATTTATTTATATTATTAAAAATATAAACTCAAGAGATACTTCTACATTCAACATTAATGTTGTAGTTTGATAGACTATTTTTATAAATTGTGATAGACATTGTTCAAATTGTTAATGAGTCAGAAACTTCATGAATAGAAAGATTGGTAAATGTGTGTTGCTAGTGAGGAGCAGGAGAAGGATAATGCAAGGAAAATATTGATCTGCAGGATATATGTTATGATGGAATAGTGTTGAGCATTGTTCTGGAACTTTGCTTGCGGACAAGAAAGACTTTAAGCCTGGGGGAGTTTGATGTGTTGTCAATTTAGCCATATTTTTTATAGTATATTTAGTTTGAATTTTATCATTTTCATCGTGGCATGCATCCTTTTGTCTATCATTTCACTTTATTTTAGTTTTCGAAGTGAGAGCCTAAAAGTGTGGTTATATGTCCAAGGCACTTAGCAGCGTGATGGAGGAAAACCGCAACAATGTGGAGTGAATTCAAAATAAAATTAATAAAAAAATTAAAAATCACGATCGTGATGAGGGTTCCACACTCTGAGCGTATAATCACCTTTCCATCATGATCCTGATGTTGCACTGCTATTGAAGACAATATACGATCACGATCGTGATAATTCTATCACAAACAATGGAACTTTTTGGGATTAAGTTAACTTTCTATTTTTAAGCGGTTAAATCTTATATTTTGAATATTTTGACTCAGGATTAAGACAAAGTTGATGGGAACAAAGTTTTACAACTTATGTCTATTTATATATGATGAAACCCAATTGAAAATCTATAAATAAACCCCCAAAAACTCATTTTGAGGGAATGAAACAAAGTTGAATTTTATCAACAAGCTTGGAACTTCATACTGCAAGCCTGAAGAGAGGTCAGAATATAAGTGCTCTCACGACCGTGACCAAGTGTCACGACTCGTGAGTTTATGCGGGTGTCAGCTCTTCACTGAGCTCACGACTGTGATCGAGTGTCACGGTCGTGAGGCCATGTTTCATGGCTATGAAGTGTTTTTCACGACCCGTGAGAAGAGTACAAGTTCTCTTCTTTGAGATGGATGACTCTGAAATCAAGTCTAGAACACACATTAAAATCTCAACTAAAGATCAATGTTAGTAAGAAAACTAAAGATGGTTCGAAGATTAAAGAACAATCTCACCCGAGAATAAATGTGATCATGGTGAGTATCAACAGTTGTGAAGGAACATGCACCCTTCTATCCCTCAGCTTTCACCATCAATTACTCTCATTTGCTCAACTAATCTTTCTTTAATTATATTTTGGCATTGTGGATCAAAATATTGTTGGTGTTCTTTGCTTTTAGGTAAGCTTTTGCGACACCATCGCATTGAAGTTGATGGTGTTATGTTCTCTTTTGGCGACAGCTGATTAGGAGACATTGTTATTGTACTGATAGGGACATTTGAAGGTGAGCTATTCCTTTTGACTCGTCCATCTTTAATTTTGTACTTGCTCATCTTCTTAATCCACCATTGAGTAGTGCATGTCCTTATTTGGTTATTTCTTCTTGACCTCCATCTTCTTGAGAAGAGATGTGGTTGCGGCATAGGTTCCCAAAAATTATTTGGCCTCTGCATTGTTGCCATTGTGAAATTCAATGGCATGATCTTGTATAAGGAATTTATTTTCAATGGTTACAGTCAATTGTTTAATCATCTTTTTGAAGTTGACATTTGACTCACTAGATGGCTTAGTTTTGAGTAAGGAATTGATGACACCATCTGCAGCTTTGTTATGTTTCATTAAATATGCAATATGTTGCTCCATTGATTGGATCATTTTTTTTCTTGCTCGGAGGGTTTCATCAACAACCCACCCTTTATATGCGTGAGTAGGGCTAATGGGTCCACGAGAGGTCTTCTTGTTGACATTGTTGAGGCATTTTACTAGTATTTTGAATTGATGTTTCCTTTTATTGGACTCCTTCCTGTTGGATTGATTTTCCTTTGTCTTTGCCATTTAAGATCAGATGACTTGAGCATTGTTGAATATGATGTGTACATAAGATATATCCCGAAAAACTTACAACAACGAAAGAAAAGTGAAAGTAAACAAAAATAGAAGTTTCTAAGTAACTAATGAAACTAGAATAGATAATTAATTGATTAATCCCTAACAGCGTGCCAAAAACTTAATATGTGCTAATAAGGCAGATAAAGTTACTAGCAAGTGCACTAGTCGCATCAAGTAATAGTTCGAGATGAGTCATACACGAGGACTAATATTAACTCTATCTATCTAATTCCAACAATTAACAAGAGAAAATGAATTTTGGATAAAAAATATTTTTAAAAGAAAAATGAAGAAAAGAAAGGTTTGTCATGACAACAATATCTGGATCAAGATGAGATAAGATGAATAAGGATAAATTCGATTCTATGACAAGTTTTAATTAAAATTTAGTTAATCAACTTTTTATGATGATTATGATCTACCTAAAATATGATGTTCTCTACATGATGCATCAACTATCTCAAATCTAATAAATTCTATTGTTCCTTATTAGGATGTCAATTTAATCTACCAGGATTTTGAGACACGTTAATTTATATTTTTTTAAGTTGTGAATCATTCTTCTCCAAGATGTTAATTTCATGTACCTCACACCTATGCTATTCCTCTCCAAGATGCTACCTATATATGGTATACAATGCTTTGACTCATAATTAAATATCAATTTCAGAAATTAAAGAGAAATAAGACCTCACTATTTATATCCAGGATGCTAACAAAAATCAAAATCTTAGAAAAACTCATTACACATAACATTCATATGCATAAGAAAGTTTAGAAATTTAAATTGATTATCACGAGGGTTCAACATGTTTTCCCTTATAATAAAATTTTAATCCAGAAAAATAAATTGAGGTAGTTACAAGGGAGTTCATCCTTCAAAAATAGTGAAAGAAGAATAACTAAAGAGTAAAAACACCTAGATGATCTTCTCCTTCAAAATCTATGCAAGGCTCTTTCTCTCCTTATCCAACGTGAGGCTCTTCAGATTTGTTGCATAAAACATAGACCACTTGCATAAGACGTGTTGCATCTCAAAACTTCTCTTTAAAATCTACTCCGCCAAATCCCCCCAAAAGTGAGGCTTTTAGGGTATATTTATAGGTCTTCAATGAATTTCAGCAGATCAGAAGAGTCCTTGGATAATAAATCTCAAAAGATAACTTCAAACGTCTTCGAAAATAGTTTGTCAATTAATATCGCAAATTTTCATGGCACGTGACAAAAATGTCACAGCCCGTACCTAAAGACATGTGCCATAATCACGTAACGTCACGATCGTGACCGAAACATTTCTTCGTATATCCAAACACTTCACAACCCATGACCAGATCATCACAACCATGATCGAATGTATATCTCTCTCGTCGTTGACTCACGATCCGTGAATCGTGTGACACGATCGTGATCGAAAGGCATGCATTCCTCATCATCCATGCATTCACGGGTGTGATATTGTATTCACAGCCTGTGACTTTACCTTGCACGGCCATGAATAATGGGTCTCACGACTGAATGTTCATCGCTTTCATAGTCGTGAATGGCCTTTTCACGGCCCATGAAATTTCTTAAAATATTGTCGTTGGCGCTCATGATCGTGATTGTCCCGTCAAGGCCGTGAGTTTCGACTTTGATATTATTTTTGCATGTGTTTGCCTCTAATTTCAATCTAGATTTTTGTGGTCTTCTTTTGCCGCTCTGCCAAATGCTCTGGACACACAAAAATACAATATTACGCAGACTTTGACTCCGAAAACTAAAATGAAGTGAAATGAAGAGTGAAATGATTAACATGATGATATAATGAACGAAAATGAGACTAAAAATAATATGAAAATATGACTAAGTTAGCACGCATCACCTAGCGCTAGAGATGAATGAGATTATTACTCTACGCAGATATCGAAGAATACGATCGTCAAGTTATTTTTAGTCCTTAGTTATCATTATTCTTCTTTCTCTAATTTTCAAGGATGAGCTTCGTTTGTATTTTCTGATTTATCTTTATGGAGTGAATTTTATTATAAGGGAAACGTGTTAAACCCTTGATTCAATTAATTTTAGTTCAAATCTTTTATGCACATTCAATGTCGTGTTTAATGTTTTTTCAATGATTGATTGAGATCTTTTATTTAATTAGCATTCTAGAGAGGAATAGTTAATTTCTGAATCTCATTAGTATTTGGAATTGATATGTGACCTTGAGTTGAATCATTGCATGTCATTCCTTAGTTGCAATTTGGAAAGGAGCGATCAATACTTTAGGAGATACATTTTAAAACATCTTAATTCTTAGGAGATAAGATTAGCATCCTGAAAATGAATGATCGAGTCTATCTAGAATTAAGATAATTAATTCATAGTGAAGATGAAATCATATCTTGGGTTAATCCTAATTCACCTAGAAATTTGATTGAAACTAAACTTTAATTAATATAGTGGTCAAATTGAATTTCTCTCTATTTCATTTTATATCATCCTAATTGAGAGCTTGCTATCATTAAAACTTTTATTTTTATTTTTAAAAATTATTTTCCATTCAAAAGTCATATTATCTCCTATTAGTTAGCAGGATTGGTAGATAGTGTTAATTTTCATGCAAACGATACTCTATTAATTATTTTTATTATTTGATACGACACATTTGACAATAAAATTTAGATTATATTAGCACACATTAGGGCTCTCAATATTTAGAATTAGTAGAATTTGACTAATTTTAAATCTGGATAAAAAGATATTTCAATGAGTCCAAAAGTTGAATTTCCACATTTTGAAATCCTTGAAATTGCTTCACTGGCAATTTTAATAAAATAAAAGTAAAAGGAATCTTTTTCTTCTCTTTGGTTGTTCCAGTGTCTATTAGTCACCCATTTATGTACGCCACCCACGACCAAGACAAATTGATGCATGGTCTCACATATGAAAGGAATATAAGATACACATATACAAAAGAGAATAACGGACATCTAGATCAACTTACATATAAATCACATAGATGAATGAAAGTTAGTTAAAAAAAAATTAATGAAGATAAAAGTACTACACTAACTTATCTGATTTAGACATTCATTTTTTTTAGATTAAAATTACGAGTATTTTTTAGTTCATTTCGATGACTTGTATAAGTAAATTAATTAAAAACATCCTATGAGGATAATTTTGTACCATGGCCCATGATAATTGCATACCTAAAATCTCATGTGGTGAAGCATCTATATATGGTCAGAAGATGGTGCAGAAGTCGCAGGCATTGCATTAGAGGATGATCTGGGATGAACTTCGACCAGTTGAAACGTATAATATAATAATTAAGGGTATTTTTTATCACCTCCCTTACGACATATAATTTTCTTTTTTTCATCTCTAAACTAAGAAATTATCCACTCACTTTCTTTGAACTACCAATTTTTTTCTGTTTTTCTTCGCCGTCAATTTTTTGCAACTTTTCTTTTCTTCTATTTGTCTAATTACATGTGTACCCTTAATTATCATTTTAAATGAAAATAAATAAAATATGATTTAAAAGTAAAATGATGTGTTTATGTTTTATATTTTACTTTTAAATGGTCAACTAACTTTTTTAGATTTTCTTAAATGCTAATAAAAGTTGAAAGTGCAATTGGATTAAATAAAAGTTAATGGAAACAATAAAGGTTGAATAAAGTAGAAACTTTAATAGTTCAAAAATAAATAAATGGCTAATTTTTTATTTTTATTTCAATATTCCAGAAAATGGTCAAACTCTTGTAAAAAGAATAGCAAAATGGTTAATTCTTTAGTTTAGGAATGATAATAGAAATATTGGGAAGTGAATAGAAATAACCTTATAATTGAAGTATCAAAACCTAGCTCATGAGTTGCATCATTATATGTATGCATAAGATGTTTATGTAGGAGTACCACTGCAACATCTCATAAGACTTTGCTTACTTGACGCGAAATCCTTGCGGACATATACTTTAGAGGACACAAGAATTTCTAAATGTAGATGGAAGTTTCTTTCAAGTTTGAGCTAAGAACCATTATTAGATTAGTGTTTTTCCTTTCTTTCCACCCTCTTCCATCAACTCTCAACTGATCATTGGACCAGCATTCATTTCTTGCACAAAATTTGTTGTCGCTGCATGAGGAGTTTGGTAAAAAAACAAAAAGGAAAACGACATCTATTTTTTTTGAAAAAGAACTAATTCATTAATAAACATTAGCAATATGTATTAGTTAAATATAGGGTGTAAGTAAAAAATCAAAAAATCGAAAATCTAGAAAACTGACCGATCCGACATAAATTTTTTTACATTTTCTTGAATTAAAAAGAATAGGTCAGTTTTCAAATTTCAAAAAAGTTACCCGAGGGATTAAATAGAGATCTACATAATTAAAACTTTATTAATATATATTATTATAATATTTTGAATACTTTTAACATATAAGTTTTATGAATAAATATTAACAAAATTATATAAGTAATAAATAATGATATTACTATATTATAACATATAGTTGTTATTAATTTAAATAATAAAATATTATTATTATAAATAATAAAATTATTAAAGTATAGGAGTCCAAAAAAATCAATAAAAAAATCGATAAAATTTTCTATTGAAAAAAATTATACCAAAAAAGTAGAATAATTTTTTTCTCGTAAAAAATTCATTTGAATCGCATTACTTAATGTTGAACTTTGATTTTTATGTATCTTTATTTGAATTATCATTTTTTTGAACTCGACTCATTATTTTCATTTATAATGGAAATAAAAAAAGTATATGTAGCTTATCAAATTAAATGGATGCTTATTAATTAAATACACCTACATGGATCGTACCAATGAATGAAATTTACTTCATCTAAATTGAACAATCAAAAGAATTAAGAGATAAAAATGTGCCCCTTTCCTCCAGACCCCCCTCCTCCAGACCCTCTTCCTCCTGACCTCCGTCCACCAAACGCCGGCCAGTCCTCAAGCACCCTTCTCCCAAACCAAACAAAGCCTACATGGGCGAACATTGCCAGAAACCGCCTAGATCCTGCAACGGGTCTCCCAGCCATCTCTCCGACCCAACTCAAGATGCTACAAGATGTTGTTACAGAGGAAATCGAGATCCCGTTGGAAGAAGTTAAGGAGCGTGCAGAAGAACTATCGTCCTGTGTCATGGGCAGATTTTTGGGCTCGACTTCATCTGCGAATCTCCTCAAATCAGAGCTTCCTAAACTATGGTCTCTTACATCTCCCCTCAAGGTCATCGAGCTTGCTAACTTCTATTTTTACTTTCACATTACAGATCCGGCAAAAAGAGAAAGGGTGCTCCTTGGAGGTCCGTGGATCCTGGAAGGAAACCTCCTTCACGTCACCAAGCCGAAACCCTTCTTTCGCCCACTAGAAGAGCATCTAACCACCGTTCCAGTGTGGATCAAACTTCCTGGGCTCTCGTACGAGCTTGCAAACAAAGCGACTGTTCTTCGCATCGCCTCTCACTTTGGCACTCCCCTGAAGGTGGACGAGCATACAATAGCGGGTGAACGAAGCAAGTTCGCTCGAGTCTGCATTGAAATGGATCTCTCGCAACCCATCAAACAAGGAATCTGGATTCGCTCACCAGATGGTTCAAGATTCTTCCAACGAATTTTATACGACAACTTACCCCTTTTCTGTTTCAGTTGCGGTAGAGTGGGTCACCAGATCTCATCCTGCCCGGAGAAGAAGGATCAAAGCGCCCTGACTCAACAAAAACGAGAGCCCCTCCGCTACGGACACTGGCTCCGTTCATACCCACCTCGCCGGAATCCGGCAAGCACCTACCAGCAAACGACATCTTCCATGGTGAACCGCCGTCGTGGAGGAACACTGGTTCAGGAACCGGTCCGCAGCGTTGAACCGCCAGCCCTCACCAACCAGTTCCAAGCCCTAACTCGCGAAGATCAGGGCCCTCCAATGGATCAAACGGCTGAGAAACCAGATCAGCCGGATGCATCGAAGCACGCAATCCCCACAGCAACGGTCGGATCAGCTTCAATGCCAATGCATCACGTGCTCTCAGACACGCACGTGACGGAGTGCTCCTCGATTCCACCGATCTCTATCCCTCTCTCATGCCCTAAAACTTTTCCAGATCTAAAACTTTCTTCTTCTTTGCCAGATGACTCAGGGTCTCCGGCGCTGTCAAAACCCTTACCTAGGAGAGAGCCTTCACCTCTGGGAGACACTTTGGGAGAAAGCCATATGAAGATCCTAGTCAAGTGCACTCTTCTTTTGCGCAGAGGCTCGTGGAAAGATTTCTCCCCTCGGATCAAGAGAGGGAGTCCTCCCAAGAAGACACGGAGGAAGAGCAAGAGGACCTGGATATAACTTCTTTTACGTGTGTTGAGAAGAAACGCCACCGCAAAGCAAAGCAACGCTTCCCCCCCCCCCC
>LTAE01005907.1:20796-50267 GCA_001647135.1 Pontederia paniculata | reverse complement strand
ATTGATCAAGAGGGTTTTACCACGTTAAAAATCTGATATCAATCTTTCTTTTTCGTTTTATTCGTTGTTTTGATTCTTGGTCGATCTCTCGCCCTATATATTCCCAACATGTTTAGACAACAAAATAGAAAATATGGTGCCTATCTTATAACTAAAAGAAAGATAGTACACAAGAAGAATAAGAAATACAATAATTTATTTTGATAATTACACAACGTGATAAATATTTAGTTTTAATAAAATAGTTGATGCATGCATTTATATGCATCATTTTGCATGTTTTTCATTCATTTTATTATTAATATTATGATATTTTTTTTAAAATGATGATCTACCAAGATTTGTATGTTTTTTTGTTTAAAAGTAGAAAGTGCAGATGAGACAAAAGACGACAAAGAATTGGAGTGTCAACACCAGATGTTAAATCACCTCACAAGCACTACTAAAGCTTATTTTGGCAAGACTCAAAATCATGACCCATGAAACCCAATTAACGAACACCACCGAAGAATATACTTGATGCATTCAAATGCACGGGGCGCTGAAGCACTTCATGACCATTTTAGAACCACATCTTCGCGACATCTAAGTTTCATGGGCGTGAAGCCATTCTCACGGGCGCTACAAAGGACATATTTTCATGGCATGAGTTCGGTCGTGAAACCACTTCACGAGCATGAAATCCCTCGTTAGTTCGCGACACCTCAATTTCACAATCGTGAATGTGGCTGTGAATCTGGACTCCACTTCTGAACAATGTTTAATTCAACTCAAATTCATTTCTAAACCCTACGGGCACTTGAGAAACCTATAAATAAAACCCTTGAACACAAGGGGAAGTCATCTTTGGATCAATAAATCAAAGATGAGATAATAATATTTTGGATCATCATAAAGATACTTTTGGAGGCCAAGGCAAGAGAATTCTTCATAGAAGAGAAGAGAAGAGAAAAGAAGGAGGCTTTGGAGATTTAAGAGTTCGGAGTTTTACATGGAAAATCGCGAGAGACTTGAAAGCATCATCTTATTTTCCTTGGTTTTGTTTGTTATTTTATTTTCTAGTTATCTTTACATGAAAGTTGAACTCCTTTGATGTTTAATTCTATTTCTATGGAGTATTTCTTTGTTAGGTTTACTAAGTCGAACTCCGTTTGTTATATATCTTTTCATACTTTGATATATTTCAAACTTTTTTTATAGTATTTCATGTTCATTCTTATTGCTAACATGAATACAATCTGAGAGAATCAAAAGAGCTCTAAGATTGTGTAGTCTATTAAGAGAAATCGAAAGAGTTCTTAATTGAGAGAGAACTTGTTTTAATACATTTTATTTAATAACTGGTTAGGATTAAAAATTAATATGACTAGTTCTTATTTTTTTATTTGCATAACTCAACTCTGAGATATTGGTGAGTTATATAGGTTGAGAAATTTTCACTTTATTATTGGTTCATGTGCGTTAGTGCCCCGATTAGAATACATAGCATTAGTGGTGTAGATGTGGGTTCCCCTAATTCTCATATTTGATATCTCTTCGTCTTACCATTGAATTTATTCAAGATTAATTTTCATTTACAAATCAACATCTTCAACTTTCTCAAATATCTAATTGGGATTAAAGAGTAGAAATTAGATAATTCTTGTGGGATCGACAACATCATTCATTCGATCACTTTATTATTTGAGCGACTAGTGCACTTGGCAGCATATTGCTATTCATAATATTCGCATGAAGTTTTTTGCGTCATTGCCGGTGACTAATTCTAATACTGCTTTTCTAATTTTTTTTGTTAATTTGAGAGTTTTATTTTCTTTCTATTTACTATCATGTGAGAATCTTTATTGCATATACTTTCACGTGTCTATTAGTGTTGTTTCAATTTTCAAGATATATCTTTATACACAAGTGGTTAGCTGAGCACCCTCAATGGCGAAGAAGCAATGGAAATCAAAGTGATAATTTGAGGGCATGGACAAAGCTAAAAAATAGAAGTTCATGGAGAAGCCCAATTTGAGCAATGTGAAGCATCATCGAGCCATCAACATTAAGACACACAAAAAATAATCCAACTTGGCATCAATATGCCTGGACAAAGCACAAGCACATGTCTATGGATCCTCTTGCATTGTTGATACATATGATGAACAAAGTTTTCATGCAAGAATACTACATTCAAATTCTGGAGAAGCAAATTTTAGAGATTAAGCGACATGATTCAGAGATTGATTGCATCATCACATCGATAATCGAGTCAAGAGATAAATTGGAGAGAATGTTTGGCTAGTTTATTTCAACAATTGAGAAGAAATTCATCATGCAAGATCATCCAAAACTTGGAGGCACACTTGACTCAGTTGAAGGATCAAATCAAAATGAAAATAAAGTCTCTCCTCCTACACAACCACTAGAGATTCAACAAAAAATTGATGCAATGAAGGCAAAACTTCAAACACTAGAAAAGCATGTAGTATTCTTAGTTGGCAGATTCTCAAAAGGTCAATATCATGGAGGGATCGCTAGTTATCATGTATCCATGCACCAACAAAGCTTTTATCAAAGAAAATCGAGACAAGTAGATATTTTCAGCAAAAGCATGGACTACTCAGTGGAAGATAAAGAAGACGAACAAATATATCATAGAAGGTAGAAAAATCCGAAAGAAGAGCTCGCCTTTGAAAACTCCAAAAAAAATACCTCAGCATAATCTCGTAATCATCCACCACCAGGAGAGAATCACACATCGATATTACCATCAAGAGCAGCACCATCGATATCAGATAAATCAATCTCATCCAAACAATGACAACCAAAGAGCCAAACTCCAAGTTAGCAAAAAGAGGATTCAAAAAATCAGAATAAGGGCAAAGCAAAAATCACTAAAGAAGGTTGCTAGAAGTTGGAGACAGTTGGGTGCATATTCACTTGTGTTTGAGGCACCACCCTCATCAACAACTTTGAACATCAATTGGAGTCATCGAGTCTACGATGTTAAATACGAGCGCTTGTTGGGAGGCAACTAAATACTCTTATTTTCTTTTAGCATTTGATTTTTTATTTTTTTTCAATTAGGTCGTTTTCTTTTAGGTTTAATATCCTCACACACACACACACACTCAATTCCTTTGAGTGTTATTTTTCATAGGTCCTAGGTGCACAAAGTAGTTCAACACAAATTTTGAAACACCTAGAGGGATGGCGATCATGATAGAGCAATTACAACAAGTGCATAAACATCATATTGAATAATTTGTCAACTTCATGAGTCATCACATTCATTACGGCCCGTCGAGGCATGATCATCATCATATCCATTAGAGGTTGATAGGAGTGACTAACAATTTTCAATCTTTTGACAAATTCACCATGGGAAGCTTCTACTATTGTTCATTCAAGACAGTAACTACAAACTTGGGTGAAATATTTTTTTTTACCTTTATTTTGTTAATTTTTTTCTTTTTCATAGCCTTTGGGTTTGATTCACAATGAAGACAATGTGATGTTCGAGATTGGGGGAGAATGCACTTCACATATTGCATATTCATTTAGTTATAATATTTTATGTTTATTTTTAGTATTTTATTTTTCTTTTGACCATATTTTCTTTTGTCATGCATTCTTATTAAAAGCCCATAAAAACTAAAAAAAAATGATTTTTTTTAAAAATGTGTCAAATTATCTTTTGTCTTTTACATCTTAATTGTTTCTCTTGTACTTGTACTAATTTAGGACAACATTTTGTCAATTTATGAAATTCAATTGCTACTATTTTTATCGAGTATTGCCGCATTATAGGGTTTATGGAATGGAGAATGTTGATAAATAGACATATGACTTTTAGACGACTACTTCTATTTCACATTACTTATATTCTTTTCATTAGTTTTGATCATAGTTGCACTTTTATTGAACACATTAAGATCATTTGAGTTTTTATATCTTTTAAAAAATGATTGAAAGAAAAAAAAAACAAAATTTGAAAAAAAATAGGAAAAAGTCATGAATAAAGAACGAAGGAGATACAAGTGTGTTACCTGAAACTTTGGTGTATTTGGGTAATAAAATCCGTAGGGAATTCTTGCTTGGCGACCTAAGGCTAATTGTTCTAGGATCCATCGATCGAAAGCTTGCTACATGAACCACCTTGTGCAATATGAAGCAACACATGAGTATTCGAATCATTACTTAGTTTCAAAATATTCAATTTAGAATCAGGAAATGTTCAGGCAAGTAAGCTCGAGGGGTGCTTCAACACCTATTGTATTAAGGTTGTTTAGTGTGAGAGTCAACAGTCAAAATCCCGCTACATGAACTTCCTTGTGCAATCCTATTGCAGGTTCGAGGATCTTACGCGGCGGAGTGAACTCTTATATCGTGTTGCATTATTTGGAGATTAGAACTAACAAATAAAAATGATAATGTCAAAATGAAGAAAAAGAAAATATCTTAAGCACATATGATATTTATGTTTCCAACATTTGCTACTATGTGATTATCTATATGTTTTCATTTTATAGAGTTGGATTAGGAGAAGTTAATATGTTTGAATTTCAGAAATTCTATGAAGTAGGGATCTTTTGGAAAATAGTTAGACAATTTGGCGATGGTCGTGTAAACAAGTAGTAGGAGGAAAGTATTGGTTGTCAAGATGGAGCCTATGTGTGTATTCGATTGATTCTTGAGTCCTATCTTGAGTTTTTGCTCGAGGACAAGCAAGATTCTTATCTTGCACGAGTTTGATGTATGCATTTTATGCATACAGTTTGCATTCATTTAGTTGCATTATTTACATATTTTTCATTTATTTTATTATTAAATTATGATATTTTCTTGGAAATAGTGATCTACCAAGATTTTAATGTATTTTTTTGTGTTCAGAGTAGAAAGATGCATATGAGACAAAAAAGGACAAAGAACTTGAGTGTCAACATCCTTACATAGTGTTAAATTAACTTCACGAGCACTATGAAGCTTATTTTGGCGAAACTCAACATCTCGACCCGTGAAATCCAATAATCACACTAACGAAGGATACCTGATGAAATTCGAATTCATGGGGCATTAATCACTTCACGACTGCTACAGAACTACATATTCACAACATCTAAGTTTCACGAGCATGATGTCATTCTCATGGGCGCTACAAAAGACACATTTCCATGGCATGAGTTTCACAGTCAGGAAATCACTTTCACAGACATGAAATGACCCGATAATTCATGACACCTCAATTTCACGGCACTTAATATATGCTTATGGGCCGTGAATCTAGTGGTCGCTGTTGAACGGTGTATTTCAGCTCAAAGTCATTTCTAAACCCTAGGGGTATTTAAGAAACCTATAAATAAGACCCTTGGACACCAAGAGAAGTAATCTTCGGATCAATTAACCGAAGAAGAGATCATCATCTTTTGGATCATCATCGCTCAATACTTTTGGAGGCTAAGGCAAGAGAATTCTACGCATAAGAGAATAGAAGAGGAGAAAGCTTCGGAGGTTTAAGAGTTGAAGTTTTGCACGAGAAATCATGAGAGACCTGCAAGGCTCATCTTCTTCCCCTTAGTTTTGTTTGTTCTTTTATTTTCTAGCTATCTTTACATGAACATTGAACTCATTTGATGTTTAATTCTATTTCTATGGAGTAGCCGTTGTTAGGATTTACTAAGTTAAACTCCATTTGTTATAGATGTTTTCAAACTTTGATATATTCTAAATGTTTTGATAGTATTTCATGTTCGTTCTTATTACTTACATGAATACCATAACTTGTCAAAAATCAAAAGTTTCCCAAGGTTGTGTAGTCTATCAAGATAAATCGAAAGAGCTCTTAATTGAGAGGTAACTGATTTTAATGCATCTTGTTTAATAATCAATTAGGAACAAAAATTAAGAGGATTAATTCTTACTTTTTATTAGTAAGATAGATAACTCAAGCCTAAGATATTACTTAGTTAGATAGGTTGAGAGTTATCTACTTTATCATTGGTTCATTCGTGTTAGTGCCTTTGTTAGAAATCATAACATCAATGTTGTAGACGTGTGTTCTCCTAATTCTCCTTGTTTGATATCTCTTTGTCTTACCTCTAAATTTATTCAGGATTAATTTTCATTTTTCGGCCAACATCTTTTAATTTCTTAAATAACTAATTAGGATTAGAGAGGTTCTCGTGGGATCGGAAACCTTACTTATTCACTTTATCACTTGAGTGATTAGTGCACTTGCTAGCATATTGCTATCATAATTTTTGCATCAATAGTTCATTTATTTTGCTTGGTATTTTGTGCAACACACTATTATTAGTTTGTGTCTATTAGTATTCAGAACTAATAGCATCTCGCTAATACCCGATTCCAAATGAAGCGTCTCCGCCATTCGATATGGATTTGAACTATAGACTATTAGTTCCTGCCTCCAAATCTTAATCTTTGACGGATGAAGATACTACTTGTATGTCATGATTCCCCTCGTCAAAAAAATTGTTTTATACTAAAATGTCTTTTTCGATATTAAGTTTGGGGACTATGAGACAATTGATTTACATATGCATGACCATTCATGGAATTAAATTACATAAGGTTGATGAATAATTGTAAATTATGTTATTTATGTTCCAAGTTATCATTTTTATAGATTTTAGAAACCAAGGCAATCTTATAGAAAGAGCCTAAAAAGGAAAAAAAAACATAATTAACTAGAAATATAAAAGAAAAAGAATGTAAAAATAATTAATAAATAGAAACTTAAACATATATATTCTAGTTTAGTTAAAGAAAAAATAAAGCATTTTCAACTATTTCAGATGGAATAGTGCAGACATCAGTCTCATTGAGGCCACACACTAACTATTTATTTGCCTCTTGCTTAACAAATTTGCAAGTATCTAATTAATGCCATTTTCTTCAATGTAATACATATGATATATATTTCTACTCAGAAATAAGGAGTTCCGTCTAATACGTATTACAAACTCATGCCATGGATTTATGACAATTTTGAGAGGAGCATTAGCACATCACTGTGGAGTACTATATAAGCACAAAGCCTCACACATTGGCAAACAATTTGTAGTTCTTGGCATCTAGGGCAACCTGACACACATCGGAGATGGATCCCAGCACCCCAAATGTTGCAAAAACTAAGGCCATCATGGTGTTCACCCAAAAGATGAGGCCTCACTTAGATGGCCTGAAGGTGATATTGTACATGATGAATGGAATTACGAAGTCGAGCGGCAGGAAGACAAAAGCACCGATGACTGCATTGACGTCTCCAAAGAAGGGTAGCATGGCCGCAATGATGGTCGTTACGAAGACGGACAATGATCGGAAGAGGAGCCTCGGCATGACGTTACGAAGAGAATGTTGGCTCATGTTTGGGTTTGCAAAGAGTCCTTCCATCAATTCGTTTGTTGGTTGCAAGTAAACCTGCATGCATCATTATCTGCATCAACTATACAAGGTTCTAATTATAAGAAGTAAACATACAAGGAAAGCTCTCTCTATAATGATACCACCGCAACAGCTGCTAATTGAAGAAGGATGAAGACATTGGTCATGATGAGGAACCACTTGGGCACCAAAATAGTGCCATCGCCAAGGATGAAGTTGCTCATCACATTGCCCTGGGCGGAATTGCCGAATGCCCAATAGCCGGACACGGAGACACCAAAGAAGGTGGTGATCACCACCGTATAGCAAAGGCAAAGGCCCTTGAACATCTTTCCTGTCACAGGTGGCGCAGCTGTTGCCTACATGAGGAACACCCAATGACAAGTTATCCTTCTCAAAGTTTACATGCATGACAAATGATCATATATGATCACTAGAACCTGTATCTCTGGTATGATCCCATTGCCGTAGCTAGTGGCGATGATGGCGACAGCATTGAACATCCCAAAGATGCGGTCCTCGCCATTGCTCAAGATCGAGTAGCCCCTTGGTGGCGCATTACGTGAGTTTCCTATCATCATATTTTTGCGTAATTAACAAGTTGCTCGCAGATTAATGTCGATCATCTCGTCACAAACAAGTTACCTGTGTAAATGGAGGCGACAGTGACGCATGCACTGTAGGCCAAGCAGAGCAAGAGGGAGAGAAGGTTGAGGTGCCTGAGGGAGTGGAAGGAGGGTATTTGTGCAAGTAAGAGCATGAGAGCACCAAATATTACTATGAATTTGTACAGTTGCATTGAGCCATCGGGCTTCGACATCAAGTATATTGCCTGCAAAGTCACAAGAAGTATGCAGTCATGAGTCATATAATGATTGAAGTGAAAAAAATAGTCAAGGAACTTTATCTTTTTTCTAAATCAACCCAATAACTTTATTCTGTGACAAAACTTCTCTATAACTTAACATTAAATATCTTTATATAAAGAGGTGTATTAGCGTGCATGAACAATTAAGTGCATTCAATGCAATTACGCACACATAAAGGTATGTGAGACCTATAAAAAATATTTCATCTGAAATTTAAAATGTGGGTCTCGTGTTTGTGATCACACCGAATGCACCTAACTGTGTATGCATATTAATTTCTCATACTAAAAAATCATTATTATTATTTATTATCCAAAAGGAGTCAAACTACTTGCGCAATAGTACATGGCTAATCCGATCAAGAGTATAGAGTGATAGAGTTAATCTCGGTCCTCAATAATATTTTTAAACTTCAAAGTTGAGAATTTCTCAACTCACTCACCAACCAAATTTAAATTTTTTATTTTTAGGAAAAAAATCAGTAGATCATTACTCTGCTAAGAGTTTTCTAAGATTAATTTGAAGAAATATTATGAACTTTCCAAGCAAGGGAACATTGACTTTTTGAGCTTTTCTACGTATATGCCTTTATGTGTTTGTGATCACACCAAATGCATCTAATTGTGTATTCACGATAATACCTCTTTTAGTATTACATATATATATATATATATATATATATATATATATATATATTGAAATTATATTTTAAATGTGTGTCACATCAGCTACTTTGTTAGAAAAAAAAACTACATAACATGCCTTTCAAACTTTTGCAATATAACAAAAAGTTCACTAAAAAATATGTTGCAATATCAAAAGAAATGCATTATAACAAAGTTCATTGAAAAATATGTTGCAATATCAAAAGAAAAGAAAGGAGACAAACCATCATGCTTTGTCCACCCAAGAGGCTCAGACTTACGACTGCACCAAAACATCCCAAAAATTGAATTGGGCCAACATAATATCGCGCCCATGCAGGCCCTACAAATTGGGCCAACATAAACCTTCATGCTTTCTGAATTCTTTTTCATATTGCATGTTTGACTCAAAAAATATATGAAAAGATAAAATAGCACGACATGAAATTAGTTCTAAATTTGATTAAATATTATATTAAGTTAAAATATTAGAATGTGTGGTTTTCTATATGAAATTGTTAGGATAAGAAGTGAGAAAATCTCTCAAGTTTTTTATTCCGATCTCAAAAGAATTAAAAGAATTAAAAAAAATGAAAGGATTGAATATAATGAAGCCTATAATTTTATATTTATATACTCTAAAATGCCTTGACTCTACTAATAAGAATTGTGGTAGAATGGTAAGAAACTTCTCACCATCTAAATAGACTGAATTTGATTCGCATGAATGGAAAAAAAATTACTGAAAGTCTCATCCACTCATGTAAAACAATCTTCCTTGTTGATTATTTCAACCAAGGACTAAAAAAAGATTGAAATTATAAAAAATTGGCAGTTTTTCAATCTCGAACACCAACATTGCCTTCACATAATGAGTGTTATTTGAATGTTCCACCTCATTTGAAACACTAAGTCAATAAGCAAAATCAGAACAATCATCCCTCTCTAGAGTCTTTGCAACTCGTATGAAATTATCAACGACAAGGGAACATGGGTCCTCCTAAATTTTTTAGGTGCCTCAATCTTCAGAAGTGATGATATACACCGATGAATGAAACATGACTAGTGAGGATGAATGAGGTGAAACTAAAGCAAATACTAAATGTCGACCAATACTAGTTGTGATTTTCTTATTTTTGATAACATAATTAATTTACCAAATGTCATTGATCTACTAATCATAAACTTGGACTATACAAGACACTCAAATTGGCATCCTTAAATTGAAAATAATGAAGAATGCACTTCTTGGCTTGAGCATAAGACAATTCTTCATCTTTATGAGTGTAAGTAAGAAGTTTAATAATAATCTATAGGTGAACCCAACCTAAAACTCCTCAAAAGTCTACCACTCAATGGCCGCAATAAGAGATCGATTAATCAAATAACACGCCTTAGAGATAGCTTCTAGCTAGAACTCATTTTTCTAAACTTGCAACAAAAAATATTGAACGTGTCTTCTCAATTAAAATCCGACTCATCATCCCTGCAACTCCATCATGCTAAAGTATGTGCACAACTATGCAATACCACCAAATATGTTCTCTCCTACAAACCTACTAGAAGTCTCGGTCACAAAATTCATGACCCATCAACTACCAATAATGTTTTCATATGTTTGGTAGTTTTCTTTTCAACTAAAAGTCTCCCAATGCACGGAGACACCAAGGATCTCTCTCTTTATCTTTTCTTTCAAAAGATGTGCCTAAGTCTTTCTCGAAAAATCATTCACGAATTCAAAAAATATAGAGAACTAGTTTCTTTGCTAGGAACTTAAGAAAATCTAAGGTCAACATGAACAAGTTCATGAATACTTTTGACTCTATGAATTACAATGTCGAAGGAAAGTTTTCTATTGAAATATAATGCTCACACTTGTTCAATTTACTAACAAATTGGTCAGTCAAAAGATCTTTTTGATTGAGAAGAGACAAACTCCTCCTCTTCAAAATATGACCAAAAATCTCATAATGTCACACTTGAGTAGCACAAGAACCAAAGATAGGATAGGCACTCGATGACGGAACACCAACAATATGGATAACTCTAACAAATATATAATATCAATCTTGCAAGCCTTCATAAGCAGCAAAGTGCCTTTAAAAACCTTGAAAATTACATCCTTAACTTTGTATTTGCAATCCTTGCTCCTCAAGTATTCTAAGAGAAATTAAACTCTTGTTCAAATTGGGCACGTGTTGAACGTCATAAAATGACTTGATGATCCATCATGCAACTTAATATAAACAATGCCAACACTTGCAACTCTGCACGAATGATCATACCTTACAAGTACCCTTCCATCACATGACATGTATATAGAAAATCAATCTTTGGATGCACCTCTATCCAAAATTCACATTTGAAGAAACTCAATAGTGGTGTCGTTAAAGTGATACATAAAACATTAACTAGCTTTTCAGTAGCCATAATAGATACTCTAGAATGAGAATCTCTTTGATTGGACTCTAGTAACATCCTCTCCAATTTGGGACATTTCAACTCTCATGTGTTCTCATAGTATAATACAATAGCAATAGATCATCATCATTGGATCTTGACCGTGACATTCAACTAAATTGATTTTTACCAACAAATAATCCAACATCATGATCACTGACCTCCTTATATTAACAAATAATCCAACATCCTCATTGATTGTTACTGTCATTGGAATCAAGCTAGCGTCAATCTTTTTCTTTTTAAGCAAGTTATCCCATACTCTCTCAAAAAGTTTGTCCATTATACTATAAGTCGTGGCTCCACCCTGATAACTGGGCCTTCTCTTTATCAACAGATAATTCAACATTCTCATTGAGTGTTGTTGTCACGAGAATCAAACCATTGTCAATCTTCTCCTTATTATCCAAATTAGTCTAAACACTCTAGAAAGAAATATCATCTTTATCATAAATCATGACATCTCTAAAAGAACTTGTAGCAAGAGGTAAAGAACATAATTAGAACAAAATTTTATATTCATTTGAAATCTTCGTGTTGATTTTGGCCAAATTGGTGAATATTGAAGTAAATTTTAAATATGTCTAGTCAGAGAGGTAACTTCGAACATACGCAAAGTACACAAACATTGCTTCAATTGAAGTATATTAGTAAAAACTATCATGTAGAGATTTTCCAACTTCGGCCATGCATTGAAAATAATCTTCTTCAAAGTGATATTCTAAAATGCTTCCTCTCCGAGAAATACATGAATCGCGAAAAGAGGACTTTGTCTCCTAATTTTACTCACTTAGCATGAGACATATCATCGGGCTTCATCTTTATGACACGTCTCTCATCAATAGAGACAACATCCTCATCTACCAAAGTGAGAAAGTTGACGGGACATCGGAGTTCTCAATCTCAATGTTAGTGGTAGACATCTTGTTGAAGGGAACTAGAAATCACCTAAAACCAATCAACATAATTAGACAAATAATTGTCTAGAAATGAAATCTAGAAATAGTCTAAATCAGTCCCTTGATGTTGTTGGACCAAAAAAGAATGAACAAGGCCTATTGAAAAGGCCTAAACCAAACATAGATGGAATAGCACCGAGATCATGGAATTGAGCTGAAACTATATCCTTAGGAAATGACTTCTAGTTCACGAGAATTTTGGGTAGAGCTTGACACAATAGGCCACCAAACACGTCCCAAATTGGGCTCCTCAATTATTAATCTAGAATGAACTTTAGGTCCGCTAATGTTCACAATAATGAAAGAATTGAATATAAGTTCATCTTAAATGCATATTAAGACCCATAAAAAATTAGCATAAGCGGGTTGGTGTGCACATGACTAAGGTGACAAATTTGATGCCAACTTGAGCTCGCGAAGATGAAATCACATGAAGACTTAGACATAGATGTGCAACACAAAAAAAAATGCTGAAAAAATCTCACGAGACAATCCACAAGAGTCGCGAACTAACAAATGAGAATAATGTACTATATGAACAATAACACAATCCAAAGAAGATGGTATTTCAGCAAATGACGTAGTAGTTGAATAGAATTCTCAGACTCCATAAGACATAAGTCCTTTCCCGATGAGGACAAAGTAAATCACACAATCTAAATGTGAATGAGATTACTCTCAAGCGAAAGATGAACAACTCAATAGCAAACAAAATCTCATCTCAACCTTGAATATTGAACCTTAAAACTCTGATACTAATTGTTGTAACAAGGCAATCGAGAAAATCTCTCAATTTTATCATCAAGATCAAATCCAAAAGAACAAAAGAGATCCAAAAGGATTCAAAAGGATTCAAAAGGAATGATTACAATGAAATTTATACCATATATTTAGTTATATACTCTAAATGTCTTCACTCCTACAAAGTTATGATGAGAAAATCTCATTAAAAAAAAAGAATTAAACCAATTGAAACATTAGATTCCTGCACCAAATAAAAAGAAAACTAAAATACTGATACAAATAGATAAACAAATTAAATAGGACTATAATCAAATTTAAAAAAACTGAAAGATAAAGAATTCAATGAAATTCTAATCAACACAAAATGGAAAATATAAGACAAAGTTTTACCAAATAAATGTGCAACATTATGTCGACAAAATACTCCTTGTTAGGAACTTCATTTCTTTGCTTAATGTTAACTTATAAAATTGGCCACTCGTCTTTTTGTTTTCAGTTTTTTTTTCTTAATGTGAAACTTTTTTTTTCTTTCTTCTAGCTTACCTGTGCCAATTTTTTTTTATTTTCTAATTTGTTATAAAATGATTCTTTTTACCTTCTTGAATAATATGCTTATCAAATTTTATAATAAGACAATAAAAATGAAGCATCAAATTAGCTAAAAATCCTCTTAAAGAGGATTTTTTATATTTTAAATGTTGAAATCGAATACATATTCTTAACTATACTACTCCAAAGTATAAAGAAAACATTTAATAGATTAGAAGTATAAAAGAATTGACAATGTCGAATTAACGAGATAATTAGTTGGCAAAAAAAACAAGAAGTGAGTAGATAAATTTATAATTAAATATGAAACATGTTTAATGTTTTAAATTGAGTAGGTTTTCTTTTCACAATTGATTACCTTACATTAATAAAAAGTTAGGATCATTTTTATAAACTCATTGACTTATTATAAAGCTATTTTTATGACTCTAAAATGAAGACTACTATCTAACGTCTCGTATTTGAACTCATTTTCATTAGGTTGAACCAACCGTAACTCAATCTCATTGCAAGAAAAAATAACCTATCGGTTTCTTCACTTACTTTGTTTTAGAATCTAATTTACAAGAAAATAAATATGCAATATGTAGTTCAACTTACAATTTAATCAAATGAAACATATTTTTTATTTCAAATCCGTATGTACATAACTAAGTCAACTCATCCAAAGCTTTAAATTATTTATTCTTAAAAAAAAGGATTCTCTCAACTTAACACATATGATCTGGTCAATGCAATTCCCAATCTTATACCGTTTATTTACCATTTTTGAAATGCATCTCACTTCTTATATAATCATTTTATCTTTATTTTATATAATATTTTAAATATATTATAAAAAATAATAGTAAAATTAAAAGATAAACTAATTTAAAGTGACGAGTGTTTTACTTAACTGAGGTCGCGCGGTCTTATGTATATGGCCTTGTTCTGGATTAAATTAAAAGTCGAGCAGTTTTTAAGGGAGACATCTAATATAAGAAAAATAGTAACGTGATTTTTTTAAAGTTAAACTTGATCGATGATCTCTAAATTATAGTCTATAATTTCTTTTTGAGATCTTGATCAAAACTTATTTTTTTCATAGATTATTTTTCCGTCAAAAAAGGTGAGTACTATCATGTAAACTTAAATGATTTAATAAATTATTTTTTATTTTTTAAAGAAATCAATTTTTAACAATATATGTAGAAAAATAAAATTTATCAACGAAAATTAAGATGGAATGATAAAACAAAAATTTTCGATCTCAAATTCGATTTTTTTATATAAAAAAAATTATTAAAAATTTTATTCATTAGTCGGAATTAATAATTTTATGCACTGTCAACGTCAGAGCAATTAAAAAAGTAGAAAACAAAATAAAAGTTGTGCTTACCGAGGACGTCGTGAGCCATGTCTCTGAAACGCAGCTGACGCCTGCCGAGCTTAGCATGGTGCTCCAGAACGAGGGACAGGAGATTGTAGGAGTAGAAGGTGACGGCGGCGCCCATGGCAAGGCCGAGTAATCCCGGAGCCCACCTCAGCGAGGCGAACGTGAATGGGAGGCTGAGCAGCGGCGGGGCGACGATGGACGTCGTCAAGTGGTATCCACAGTGCACCCAACTCCCTGTTGCATGTACACAACCATTTTACTATCATACAGTGCACTGACATGAGCAAACTGGCCAGCATATAATATTGGAAAGAGTGAACCTCCGGAGCGCATGTCTATGCACAATAAATATTGCATGCAAGACGTTTAAAATATTATTTCGTTATTTGAATAAAAAAATTCAATATCGATGAATTTAAATAAAAAAAGTTAATATAATTAAGTTAAAAAAATTAGGAATGCTCTTTTAAAAAGAATCAAGGTTGACATATCTTAAATGTTGCTAATTTTCATGTATACATGTTCACTGGATCCTATAATATTTATGCCATACTTGAATGTACGTCAATTCATGAAAATAATCATCGGTTAAAACTTTTTCATCAAGTATTTGTACGTAAAATTAGATATATTATCAATAATTTTAAAAATCATAATGATAAAAAATATCATCATTAAATTTATATTCTTAATACTATTTTTGATATATCATCATTGATCATTTTAGTTTAATCTAAAGTTCAACGCGTAGATAATTTTAAAATAAAATTATTTTTCAATATGAGTTTTATCGAGATTTGAACTCAAAAAATTTTATCTTAACTTTAAAAACTTAAGTTAATAAAAGAATATCATCATCAATTTATATGCTTAATAGTTTGAAAGTATTTTTATTAGTTAAAGATCATATCCAAACAGTTCTTAGCAGTTGCAATTCTTTTAGTGTAATTTAAAAAGCCAAATATATAGGGTATGAAAATATAGAAATAAACTAATACAAGAGTGACTTTCTATAGAATTTTACAACCTCGTGGTAAATGTTTCAAACTTTCAATCCACTCAACAGGCCTGAAAATGTTGGTATCAAATTTGGAGATCCTAGCTTCAACTCCTCGGTAACTTACCGACGGTAAGTAACTTTTTTCATATTCTCTGTGTGTGTGTGTGTGAGAAATAATCAAATTAATTGGCCAGCTGCAGAACTTTAACTAGCTAGACCCATCTTTATAGATTAAATTAGCAGAAGAACAAGTCACTCGAGGATGAGAGATTGTTACTGAAAGAGAAAGCTAAAAAATAGCAAGAAATGGATGACTAATTAATTGAAGTTGCTGGCTACAAAAATGACCTTTGGATTTGAGAACAAAGAGGGCTCCTGCGTCCAGCTGCCTTTGCTGTTCACCACCGCCAGCTTCATGGTCATTCATGGTCGTAGTCGGCATTGCAGTGGCCATCTTCTCCTCTGAGCTCTTTCAGCGAGGTATAGCAGACTAATAATGGAGAAGAAGGCAAGGTATATGCAAGAGATATAATGGGATATATATATGTATTCTTTTTTATATAGGCTTTCGCTTTAGCCATGACAATGCATGCATATATGTATGAACGATTTCTTAAAAAAATGTTGCTCGGGTAACTACAAAATTAAAATGAAAAAAAAACATCTATGATACATCTTTTATAAGTTTAAGTATATATTTATGTAGACACGAGATACTCATGAAAATTTTGATAGTATATAACATTATTCTTTTTAATATATTTATAACTTAAGAGGATCAGGCGAGAAAGTGTGTGCATAGTGCAATAAGAGGTTGGTTGCATATTACTTAATCTCGTATACAATATTAATAATATAGTTCTTGAAATTTAAAGTCACCTAATATATAGAAATTAAATAATAGTGCTACAGATTTATTGGTCGGCTGATTATTGAATATTTCAGAAGATAATTAATATTGCTGAGTATAATATAAATAAATCAGATTAAAATAACCATTTTAAAATTAAATCTTGAGAATTATTTAATTTCAAGAACGATACATTGTTAAGTGTTTTATACCAACGGACCTTCAATAAAATAAGTCAGACGATGCACTTTTGCATGACATACACGAGTGTCAAACTCAAAAAAAATTTTATCTCAAAATGAATTAAAATATTAACAACTAGATTTAACTGGCATCCATATGCCGATAAAAAAAGTTTAAAATCTAAAGCGGAGACGAAACTTTTTAACATTATTACGTATAAGTCGATATATTAGGCAGGGAAAAGAACGAATTAAACATATGTAGATTAAGTAAATAACATGTGGCTTTGCATTGATTAGTGGGATTGCTTAATTGCTACACCGCAAAATTCTTCTTCAACTGGCCATCGTTTGGTCACTAATTTGCCAGAGAGGCTCAATCAACAAACGATGCATACCCTTCAAAATAAATATTGCCACAATCAACATAAATATTGCCACTTGTTAAATTGTCACTAATATGCATTAACTTGTTTACTATATGTATTAATTACTTATTAAATTGATAGTTATCAGTAATTTAAAATATCATGTTTATTTATAGAAATAATTACTAAGTAATATACATCATTTTATCAAAATACTCTTTATAAATATTATCAATTTTATATTATTAAATTAAAACTTATAAACTTGAATCAAAAATTCAAGAATTAATGTATTAAGTAATCAATACCCTTCAAAATAAAATAATAATAAATATTTATAATTAATATAAAAATAACAATTAATAGAAACTATTATTTTAATTAATAATACTTCTTATTAATAATTATTGATATATTTTATTCATAATATGATAATAGTAATATAATTTATATAAATGTAATTTAAATAATATTTATTATTATTTATATTATTGTTGTTATATGATATGTTTTATTGTGCTGTGATTTATTTAAGGAAAATTAGACAGATGAATATGGAAACTAAATATAAGTAATATTATCACTTAGATGATAATATGGAAAGACACCCCTTTTATTAGGTAATTTAGATTATCACTTCATAAGCAATCTACATTGATAGATAATCTTGATTGTCTATAAATTAGAATAAGTAAATAAGGTAATCTGGTGGGTCCAAGTAAAATTAAGTTCAAATTACTAGTAATATATAAATATTACTAGTTGGAAAACGCCTTCGTAGGGCAATGGCGATTGAGAAAAAAAGAATTCGCTAGACGATTGCTCTTATACTAATGTGCGAAAAAGGAGAAATGTTGCGGCAAGTGGATGGGACTCCCAAATGATGCCTTGTTCTCTTTTTTTTTATAGTTGATGACCCGCCATCATCTGTTCCATTGTGTTGTACCGGTTGTCCGTGCACTGATATCGCCACTAAACTTGCCCACAATCAACGCTTCTTATCATTTGTTATTTATACCATGTTTGACATGCCTCATAATGCCCATGACCAGCCTAGTGTCGACTCAGATGTAATGACGGACAGGGGCAGAGCCAAAACTTTTTTGAGTGGGCTCACCGTAATGATCCCGAATCCACACCCCGCCACCTGGCAGAATACAGACTTGGAGACGCTACCAACTTACATCTTTGACTATAGTTTGACCAATCTAAAGGTCAAGACTATGAATCCATCAATGTGGAAGCCAATATGAGGATCTATGCCATGTGCAAGTCACCTCATGACGAACACCATCACGCTGTCGCTGCGTCATCACCATCTATTTGAACATATTTGCCTACAAAATTGAATTTGCAGGGGAGATGAACCTCCCGTGAGTTTTGGCACTCAGTAGGTAAATGATCATAAATAAGATAATCAATATGTAAAAGAACTATTAGTGACAATAAGCTTTAACAATTAACAATATCTCAATAGGGTCGTCCTTTACCTTTGGCCTTTAACTTTACCTTTCAATATCCATATCCAATAGATGGCAAGAATAGCAATTTACATCATCTATGGTGATGTTCTTTTCTTTCAATATCAGTATCCAATGGATGACATGGGTAACAATTTACACCTTCTCTGGTGATGCCAATATCTTTCCTTTCAATGTACTCAAGTCATCATCAATATATCATTCTCTGTTTATCTTGCCTTATATGAAGCAATCATTAACAATCAATGTGAGCCTTATTAGTGCAAGATGATTCATATTGTTCCCCCGGTGCCAATATGGCTAACTAGGTCATGGGGTCTCTCTCTGACCAAGTCTCCAGAACAATACAATAGTTTCCGAAGGAACGCCAATAGTTCCTTGGAGAAGGAACGCAATAGTTTCTGAAGGAATGCGATAACGATAGTCCCCTAAAGGACGCAATAGCTGGGGGTCCTCCTCTTCAAGCTTAAGTTCAATCACAATTATTACAACTTTTAAATCCTATCTTGAGCTATGTTATCGTTTAAGGACACATAAACCTACACCGCTCATCAATTCATATTCAATCAATCAATACAATCATATCAATGTTCAATCAATCAATACGACCGTTTAAGGTTAGGATTTCACATCCATCAATTATTATTTTATTATAAGAATCAGCATCAATATCTTCACCAAGCGTGTCACGGCCCGTGAAATATAGTTCACGGTCGTGACCAACGGCTTCACGGTCCATGATGTGCATATCACGGTCGTTATGGCCTTCATATCGTCCTTCACGCCGTCCTTCACGGCCCGTTATGAACCATCACGACCCATGAAGTTCTCTTCATGGTCGTGAACCCAGCTCACAGGTACAACGACCGACAATTGCGTGCTTCATTCCTGTCCTTCATGGCCCGTAACCTTTTGTCATGACCCATGAAGTTTCCCTTAGTGGTGAATTTACGGGCGTTAGATCTCCAGGCAACTTCACGGTCAACTACAGACGCTCCACGTCACCATCTTCACATCTTCACATCACAACATCTTCAAGAGCGTGAGACAATCATCACGGCTCGTAATCTTCGGTTCACGGTCCTGAAACTTCAAAATGGTCTGCGACTACGCCTCCGTCGCCACCGGCAACCTTTACGGCCCACTTTTGTCGGTTCACGGCCCGTACTCACGGCCCGTGACGGGACATCTCACGACACGTGATATCCATATCACGGCCCGTATGGGACGGCCGACTGTTGAGGTTCGCTCGGCCATCATTGCAGTCACGGTCGTGAAGCCATCTTCACGGTCGTGACCGGTACCATCACGGTTGTGAAACCCACTTTCACGGTCGTGATGACGCAGACAACATTATATCATTCATTAAAGCTGAATTAAGCATTATTTCTAGGGTTAAAGAAAGATTTAACATTCTAAACATCATCTTATCTATGTCCATCTAGCATGAACCCTAACATGCAGATTATTTAACATTAACTTACTTTATCTAAAGGGATCCGCCTATTTACATACTGAAAGTCTTAAATATGATCACAATTACATACCGTCCTCTGTAGCCAACATATCTTCTTCTTTGTCATTGATCTCCTACTCCATGTTGATCTAACCCTGTGAGGAGAGAGGAGGAAGAGGGAGAGAGAAAAATTATGAAATGAGAGGGGAGGGGTTGGGTCATATTTATAAGGGGAGGCAATTTAGCCCTAGATGGAGTTTGAATGCAATTAAAACTCTAATTATTCTATAAGATAATCTTCTATGTGATTAGGATTCTCCTAAAAAATAGTCAACATAGAAATAGAAATATTTTGTTGATAAGATATAATAATTTGACTTCAATTCAAACTCTCTTCCTAATCCTAACCAACTATATTTTTCCTTATCTTATCCTATCTTCCCTTTATATTATTTTTATTTATTTTAAAAATCTATGGTGTTACACTCACGATAATGGAACTACTCTCTTCGGTTACCAATTATTTGCACCTTTAATGTATAATAATTGAGTTTCGTTCGAAGGAGGCATCTCTAATGAAATGGGAACAACAAAATTACTTTGTGAGATATAAACTAAAAAAGATACTCAAAGAAAAAAGGAAGAAGAAAATGAATACAATGATGAGGTAAAGAGCTTATGTGATTNATATATATATATATATATATATATATATATTAGCTAGAGCTATATTAGATAAAAATTCAAAATAATTTAAAACAAGTTATGATAAAAATATAATAATGTTCAATGTCAAAAATAAAAAAAAAAGAGAAAGTATTCAAATTTGATTTAAATGAAGGTTCATTTAATCTGTAATAATAGATAAAATAATTTCTCAATATTAAACATATAACACAAATTTAATGTTGTAATTGTCACAAAAAATGTGCACACATGGTGGTTCGAGTCCCTGACAAAATTTAGTTCTCAACATTGCATTAATCACCAGAATAAGAGGTAGATATGATAGATTATATAACATATATAAAGACTTCCAGTGCCTACACTTGCAGGCACCTGAAGGCACGTGGCTCCACCCTTGATGGCGGATGCTCTTGGCTACCGCTCGTGCAATGCCTTGTCAATGTGCGATCAACGGATGCATTGTGCTTGTTGGCCAATTCGATTTATCATCTAGTGTCGCTCATCGTGAACGTGACCTCGACAGCCACAATAAAACAACAGTGTCATCAAACATGGGATGGGCTTTGCAACAACATCACTATCAAATTATTGAACAAATATTTCTCAAGTGTTGTTATTTTAAAAAAAAAACCACTCACGTCGATTTCACTTGACCCTATTGGGACGAGTCCGTCCACGACTAAGTTTGAATAAATCAAATATCCATTTAAGGTTTATTAATACCTATTGTCAAACACATAGGTGTAAGAACATGAAATGCATTCTCTGAAGATTTGTAATAAGTATATTCTTTCTTATGCTTTGTTTTATCTTAAAATTTTTCAGCAATTGATTTACATAATTATTTCCTTTAATAATCTATTAATCCAATTTGGAAGTTAATTTAAGAACCCAATACCTATGTAAATTTATAATTATAGGCATATTAGAGTGCATACAAAAATTGTGTATGCACCGTGCATGCACACACTTTGGGCCTTTAGATTAGTATCACCTCCAATTTGATGGTCCAAAACACAAATAATCTGCATCGTTGGATTATGTATCCAAAGGCACATAATGTGTGCATGCACGGTGCATACATAATTTATTTATGCACGCTAATATTTCTATTATAATTATCCTAATGTTTAAATAAATTTTGGATTTAATATTATTATTAATTATATATTCCTTTGTTAGAATATGATTTTTTATGAATATATATTTGACTTAGCTAACCTTGTAGCTATTGTAGGATTCATTTTATTTATACGTCTCAATTCTCTTTATGCACTACAATTTTCTATGATCTCAATCCAGATTATTTTAGGAAAGGAAAATAATTTATCCTCCTAAAAAAGTCCTCCTAACACTCACATGATTTTAATTACCCTCAAAAGTTGTTAAAATTATCAAGGATGTCATTATGACAGGTTAGGAGAATTTTTAGAAGGATTATTAGGATGATATGCCATGACTTTTTTTTAGAAAATTGATATTATTGTACTATTGTAGTATCCATTAGTAAGGCACCATTTGTGCATACCGAACAACTTATGTACATACCAATAGAATTGGTATTTAGTGGTAAAATATTTTTCTTGCAGCTCATAGTGACATGTCCATGATGAACTCTAACAAAGAGCCAACAAACTATTGAAGTTGGCAACTCAGGAGCGATTTAGAAAAAAAACAAACATAGAGCCCCAATGATGATTGGTGCTTCACCCAATCACATTTAATATTGTGAATTCATAAATCAAGCCACATCCAAATCGAACATATATAACTCATCCAATTAGTAACGCTAGCTAGAATACTCACTATGAGGGAAAAGTGTGAAGTCACCAACTGATGTGTGATGTGTCTAGTAATGTATAAAAGTTAGCTCTACACAAGAAATGTGAAATAATGTTATGATAGCAAATATGTAGACTTGTGAACTATACAATGATTATGTGTGCAAATTATAATAACAATAATAGACATAATTACTCTTCAAATCTAAAACAAAATATTAGCTATGAGCGCATAACTTCTATTATAGCATTAGGGTATCGAATCCACAAGGAGGCGAAAGCAATTAAAAGTGCTAAGTCACAAAAATCTAATCTAAAAATTTAACTAAAAAAGACTTATTAATCTGAACTTTGAAATCTAAAACCAAAGAAAGACGAAATATGAAACTAAACTATTTTTTGTTTATATTTTTGTGAACTTAGTAAAAAAATATAATTAAGACTTGCATAAAACAACAATGAAAGGATTAATGCAATAATGAGGAAGACTCTAGAGTTAGTCTTGTTATAGAAATTTTCAAACATCAAATTCATTACATAAATGTGCAAGATATTATGTTGCAGTGATTAATTTCTTAAGGGAAAGAAACGAATATCAAAAGTCCATTCACAACAGAACAAAATATGTATAAAAAAACTCCTATATCATTTGATACTAGAGGATAATAATCTAGATTTACATATTCAGAACCTTACTTCTATCGGCTAAGAAGGAAGGTTTGCTTGAAGGCAACCCAAGTAATTTGATGTCTAACTCGGGCCTATTTGACATGATTGATCTATGGAAATATCAGCAAGTAGCAAGCAGGGAAGAGTCAAGTATCCTTCTTGGTTATTTCAACCTTTAAAAGACAAATAAAAGCAACTGGGAATACCAAGGCGATGACGCTCATCCTCGGCTGGAGTAAGATTGACCTAGTGGATACCCTGATTAGTAGATTCTCAACTCATCATCAATCCACCCGCATGTTATCATAATTCAATTAGTGGGGGTATTATTACTCGACCATAAATGAACAACAAAAAATATGTTGATCTATTTGCATTTCTAAACTCTAAAATCAGATAAGATTTTATATAGTCATAAGAGAAGGGAATTCAACAATTGCAAAAATAAAAATCAAGAAAATTTCAGAAGGATGTGAAGTGGATACAATTCAGCTAAGTGCCCCTATATTGAGACGTATCACTTCTTGAATCTACGAAAAATATTTAATTTTTTTTATTAGGAACAACCTCTCATCTAAAATCCAATCATCCATTAAAAACCAAATAAATATTTTTAGCATAATAAGCATTAAACAAGAAATCAATATATCATTTTGTTCGACATAAACCAATTCGATGAACCATTACATGGACATTCATAAGCTTAGCTAACTTCATAATAGAATATTAGCTACTAATATCCATTATCAAACACAAATCAAAAGTTTTGTTCACCATTTAGAAAACAAGAAAACTTAAAAACTATTCATGTCGGTTACTAGCTCTTTTTCCCTTATGGTCACCTCCGACTTGCCCTCCTATCGCTTTCCCCCTTCCTTTCTTTTCTTTGGCTCCAAAAAGATACCTCTCTATCTTAGGTTTTTGGTTCTTTCTATTCTTCCATTCAGTCTTTCACATGTCTCCTTTCTTTATTCTCCAAACTTTCCACAAAAGAAATTATTTCGTTTGAAGATGATCGGCTGTCGGAATTCATCAACTTTTCAGTAAATTCATTTTTTAATGGCGTGAGTTGTTGAGTTGTGATATTGAAGGTGCAAAGATGTAAGAGTCCATAATCCTCCAAAAGTTATGAAATAAGAGCATAAAACAATATCATTTTATTCTAGTTAATTAATCAACAAGATTTTAAATAGCATAAAGCTATAGAAATCCACAAAGTAGAGAAGAATGAATGTAAAACATATATTCTATTTAAAAAGATATGTCATTGGTGCCAAAACACATCTCCCTAAGGATAAATACTTATGCAGCTAATGCTATGCATCAAATCTCTCCAAACTTGAATTATTGCTTGTTCTCAAGTAATTGAATTAATATTAACATAGGAAAGTATGAATTTAGCGAAGATCACAACATGAAGAGCAAGTCGTATTTTTCAAAAAATGTGTTTTTGTGAACACATTGAAAATTAGCACCACAACTAATTCTTAACCAATTAATAAAAAATAATGACAACTAACCTACTTATATTATGCTATAATTTATACATTTTATTTTGTTCTTTGTCCACATATTTCTTTAGAACATTTCTTTTTTATCTTAATTTTGATTTGATTTTGTTTTATACAACTATTTACAACCTTGATTTTTCAAAAATAAAAAAAATAAAACAAAATGATTAAAAGAAAAGATGATACATGGTTAGTATTAAGAAAAGGATATGTATGAGACCAAACAATATTATTATCCTTATGTCTTGATATTCATAGTCTTATCCAAACTTATTTTTAGAAACTATGATTTGATACAAACTCTATTTAGAGAGAGTTTTTCTTCCCTGTAAATCAGACTCAATCATTCCTCTATTCTCATAAACTCTCTCTCTCTCTCTCTCTCTCTCTCTCTCTCTCTCTCTCTCTCTCTCTCTCTCTCTCTTAACTCTCTCTCTCTCTCTCTCTCTCTCTCTCTCTCTCTCTCTCACACTCATAGATTAGAGGGAGGATCGATGAGGATCAACAACGACAAAAAGGAAGAAGAAGAACCATCGCAAGAGAGGAATGAGAAGAACAATCTAGGCAAGGAAGAATAATACTGTTTGACTAAAAATAAAGGTATGTAACTAGAGGATCAACCTTAGGGACTACATTTATGAATAATTAAATATAAGAAAGATAATTAATGATAGATAATAGATTTTATATATAACATTAAAAATATGGTGTCGAAATTAACCGTTGGACGAAGAAGACCATCAATGAACATGGGTCGTGTCTCAACAAACACGACGACGTCGAACGCATCGCTGGACGCGTGTATGTTCACGTGGAGCATAGACGACGTCCATAATGAACGTGGGCCGCATCTAGAATAGACGCGGGCCACGCCAAGCAGAGGACATGGCAAGGAAACAAACAACATTCATTGGACAATGTGAAGCCAACCTGACAACCTCGTCTTGAATGGATGTGAACCGACAACCACAACAACCAACGTGTTGTGTTCCTTGTAAAACATCAGAGGCGAAACATGGACCGTACCACACCTTGACACAGCTAGTGTTCCATGGACCAAAGATGGCACTGATGAAAACCCTAGTCCTAACACGGACTGTGTTGTAACCAACACTAGTTGTGTTAGCTGATAAACATGACATACTAGACTGTTTCGCCTAGAAAACGGATTTACAAGTATAGTACATAAACAGACCATGTCAACCTGACACGGACCATGTTACAAACAAATCTTGGCACATAATCTGTTTAGAAAATATGACACAAATCATGTCGACATCTTATGCAGGTCATTCCTACCTATTGAAAAATAATAGAATTAAACGAATTTGTATTGTAATGAGTGGTAAACCTTAACGATTGATTTCTTAAGTTATTGTGATTCCTTAGGATCCCTCTAAGATATCCTAGAGGTGAGTAGAATGTTTAGTCGATAATAGGATTGAAAAATTATTAATGGTTGTGATTGAATTTATCGCATGAAGAGGAAGGCCCGACAACCTATTAGGGATTTATCCCTCTTGTTTAGGATTTCATACTCTCCTATTTAGATATTCATTCCCTCATGTTTAGGATTTCATACCCTCATGTTTAGAAATTTATCCCTCTTGATTTGTGCTTCATGGCCTAGCTAGCCGAAACAACTTGAATCTTTAATGCGCCTAGTAAAGTCTCGCCTATGGATTGTAATGTTTGGTGGACTTGGGACAAGATAATTAGAAAAGAATAATAAGTCCTAAAATATTGTACATCATGAATGTCATTATGTAACTGATGTTCTATCCACTGATGACACTAGAAGAATAATGATAAATTAAGAAACTAATGGTCATGAACATATTGAACTCCGAAATGATTGTGTACCATATGTTGCAACTGATGTTCTAGTAATTCCTGAATTGAAGTCACAAACTAAAAGGAAACAGTAAAGCTAGTGATTATCATGATGAAATATTGATATCTCTTTATCTACATATATGCTTCTTCCTATCGATTATTACTGTTACATGATGAATAGATTATTGTGAAATTCAATACTATAACCNCTCCTATTTAGATATTCATTCCCTCATGTTTAGGATTTCATACCCTCATGTTTAGAAATTTATCCCTCTTGATTTGTGCTTCATGGCCTAGCTAGCCGAAACAACTTGAATCTTTAATGCGCCTAGTAAAGTCTCGCCTATGGATTGTAATGTTTGGTGGACTTGGGACAAGATAATTAGAAAAGAATAATAAGTCCTAAAATATTGTACATCATGAATGTCATTATGTAACTGATGTTCTATCCACTGATGACACTAGAAGAATAATGATAAATTAAGAAACTAATGGTCATGAACATATTGAACTCCGAAATGATTGTGTACCATATGTTGCAACTGATGTTCTAGTAATTCCTGAATTGAAGTCACAAACTAAAAGGAAACAGTAAAGCTAGTGATTATCATGATGAAATATTGATATCTCTTTATCTACATATATGCTTCTTCCTATCGATTATTACTGTTACATGATGAGTTCATAGCTTATGGGAGAATTGTATCTTCTGCTTTTGATCCTAGAGGCAAAATAGATAGTGATGGCACAACGGTAATGCGATGATGTTTGTGATGAGGTGGCTAGCACATGGTATAGGTCCTAGTTGTGGTTATAGTATTGAATTTCACAATAATCTATTCATCATGTTGACCAGTCAATTGGTTAAATATGAGGTCAAAGATATAAGTTTGTAGCATCTTCGAAAGAGCATTCTGTCAGGTAGCTAGGTGTGCTTTTGAAGGCGTTACAGTAAGTTATTAGAGCTTAAAGCATTTCTTAGTTGCCTCTAGGAATATAAGATCCATGTGCAAGCATCATGAATAGTCATTGCACCATCAAGAGAATGTTAAGTAAGGTGTGGTTAGATGTTTATTAATAGGTGGAAGATCATGAATGACATATGGATGATATGATATAAAGTTTTCTTGACTATATAATTTATTTTAAATGACGAGAAGGAAATTTGATGAATTTCAAGAATTTGAACTAGGACGGATTGTCAAAGAAAAATTATAAGAGTTTTATTATCACAGGCATAACGCTCAATTGCTTAGGAGGCCATCTCGGTGATGGTGAGGATCGAAGGTGATTTTCACTACCATTTAGGGTTAGGGCCGTTTAGAGTTAGGGTTTCACATCCGTCAATTATTATTTTATTATAAGAATCAGCATCAACATCTTCATCAAGCTTGTCACGGCCCGTGAAATATAGTTCACGACCGTGACCAACGGCTTCACGGACCGTGATGTGCATATCACGGTCATTACGACCTTCATATCGTCCTTCACGCCGTCCTTCACGGCCCGTTATGAACCATCACGACCCATGAAGTTCTCTTCATGGTCATGAACCCCGTTCACGGGCACATCGATCGACAATTGCGTGCTTTGTTCCTGTCCTTCACGACCCGTAACCTTTTGTCACGACCCATGAAGTTTCCCTTAGTGGTGAATTTACGGGCGTTAGATCTCCAGGCAACTTCACGGTCAACTTCAGCATATGCATCACGCTCCACGGCACCATCTTCACATCTTCATAGCACAACATCTTCACGAGCGTGAGACAATCATCACAGCCCGTAATCTTCGGTTCACAGTCTTGAAACTTCAAAATGGTCAGCGACTATGCCGCCGTCGCCACTGACAACCTTTACGGCCCGCTTTTGCCGGTTCACGGCCCGTAAGTCTATCTCACGGCCCGTGACGGGACACCTCACGGCCCGTGATATCCATATCACGGACCATATGGGACGGTCGGCTGTTGATGTTCGCTCGGCCATCATTGCAGTCACGGTCGTGAAGCCGTCTTCACGGTCGTGACCGGTACCATCACAGTCGTGAAACCCACTTTCACGACCGTGATGACACAAACAACATTATATCATTCATTAAAGCCGAATTAAGCATTATTTCTAGGGTTAAACGGAGATTTAACATTCTAAACATCATCTTATCTATGTCTATCTAGCATGAACCCTAACATGCAGATTATTTAACATTAACATACTTTATCTAAAGGGACCCGCCTATTTACATACTGAAAGTCTTAAATATGATCACAATTACATACCGTCCTCTGTAGCCAACCTATCTTCTTCTTTGTCATTGATCTCCTACTCCATGTTGATCTAACCCTGTGAGGAGAGAGGAGGAAGTGGGAGAGAGAAAAATTATGGAATGAGAGGAGAGGGGTTGAGTCCTATTTATAGGGTGAGGCAATTTAGCCCTAGATGGAGTTTGAATGCAATTAAAACTCTAATTATTCTATAAGATAATCTTCCATGTGATTAGGATTCCCTTAAAAAATAGTCAACATAGAAATAGGAATATTTTATTGATAAGATGATATAATAATTTGACTTCAATTCAAACTCTCTTCCTAATCCTAACCAACTATATTTTTCCTTATCTTATCCTATCTTCCCTTTATATTATTTTTATTTATTTTAAAAATCT
>LTAE01005907.1:0-20736 GCA_001647135.1 Pontederia paniculata | reverse complement strand
ATATATATATATATATATATATATATATTAGCTAGAGCTATATTAGATAAAAAATCAAAATAATTTAAAATAAGTTATGATAAAAATATAATAATGTTCAATGTCAAAAATAAAAAAAGAGAAAGTATTCAAATTTGATTTAAATGAAGTTTCATTTAATCTGTAATAATAGATAAAATAATTTCTCAATATTAAACATATAACACAAATTTAATGTTGTAATTGTTACAAAAAATGTGCACACATGGTGGTTCGAGTCCCTGACAAAATTTAGTTCTCAGCATTGCATTAATCACCAGAATAAGAGATAGATACGACAGATTATATAACATATATAAAGGCTTCCAGTGCCTACACTTGCAGGCACCGGAAGGCACGTGGTTCCACCCTTGATGGCAGATGCTCTTGGCTACCGCTCGTGCAATGCCTTGTCAATGTGCGATCAACGGATGCATTGTGCTTGTTGGCCAATTCGATTTATCATCTAGTGTCTCTCATCGTGAACGTGACCTCGACAGCCACAATAAAACAACATTGTCATCAAACATGGGATGGGCTTTGCAACAACATCACTATCATATTATGAACAAATATTTCTCAAGTGTTGTTATTGAAGCTATCAAACTTGGACAAAATTAGTCATATTGTCGAAGAGGTTGCATAATTAAATTATCACACATATTCGAGGTGAACAAATGTGATGAATAAAATTCACGCCAAATGATTATTTTATTTATGCAATATAAAACGTCATACGAGTGCACAATTATCATAAATTAAATAGGATAACTCATAATTGGACAATTATCATCATTCATCAAATCATAAAAGTCTATTATATCAGAGAAATTTTCTCAAAGTCATCTTGATGAAATTTTCATATCAAGGATTAATCCTAAAGTCTATTGTCTAGAACAAACCATTGCATGAATTCTCAAATACATGGCATACAATTAGCTATGACATATGAATGTAAACAATCACATGTGTGCAATAAACAATCCCAAAAGCACGTCTCACAAGTCGTATCAACATAAAACTATGATTAATATCCTTTTAAAAAAAAACCACTCACCTCGATTTCACTTGACCCTGTTGGGACGAGTCCGTCCACGACTAAGTTTGAATAAATCAAATATCCATTTAAGTTCTATTAATACCTATTGTCAAACACATAGGTGTAAGAACATGAAATGCATTCTCTGAAGATTTGTAATAAGTATATTCTTTCTTATATTTGTTTTATCATAAAATTTTTCAGTAATTGATTTACATAATTATTTCCTTTAATAATATATTAATCCAATTTGGAAGTTAGTTTAAGAACCCAATACCTATGTAATTTATAATTAGAGGCATATTAGAGTGTATACATAAATTGTGTATGCACCGTGCATGCACACACTTTGGGCCTTTAGATTAGTATCACCTCCAATTTTGATGGTCTAAAACATAAATAATCTGCATTGTTAGATTATGTATCCAAAGGCACATAATGTGTGCATGCATGGTGCATACACAATTTATGTATGCACGTTAATATTCCTATTATAATTATCCTAATGTTTAAATAAAGTTTGGATTTAATATTATTATTAATTATATATTCCTTTGTTAGAATAGGATTTTTTATGAATATATATTTGCCTTAGGTAACCTTGTAGCTATTGTAGCATTCATTTTATATATACGTCTCAATTCTCTTTATGCACTACAATTTTCTATGATCTCAATCTAGATTATTTTAGGAAAGGACAATAATTTATCCTCCTAAAAGTGCTCCTAACACTCACATATTTTTAATTACCCTCAAAAGTTGTTAAAATTATCAAGGATGTCATTATGACAAGTTAGGAGAATTTTTAGAAGGATTATTAGGATGATATGCCATGACTTTTTTTAGAAAATTGATATTATTGTACTATTGTAGTATCCATTAGTAAGGCACCCATTTGTGCATACCCGAACAACTTATGTACATACCAACAGAATTGGTATTTAGTGGTAAAATATTTTTCTTGCAGCTCATAGTGACATGCCCATGATGAACTCTGACAAAGAGCCAACAAACTATTGAAGTTGCCAACTCAGGAGCGATTTAGAAAAAAACAAACATAGAGCCCCAATGATGGTTGGTGCTTCACCCAATCACATTTAACATTGTGAATTCATAAATCAAGCCACATCCAAATCGAACATATATAACTCATTCAATTAGTAACGCTAGCTAGAATACTCACTATGAGGGAAAAGTGTGAAGTCACCAACTGATGTGTGATGTGTCTAGTAATGTATCAGAGTTAGCTCTACACAAGAAATGTGAAATAATGTTATGATAGCAAATATGTTGACTTGTGAACTATACAATGATTATGTGTGCAAATTATAATAACAATAGTAGACATAATTACTCTTCAAATCTAAAACAAAATATTAGCTACAAGCCATAACTTCTATTATAGCATTAGTGTATCGAATATGCAACGAGGCGAAATAAATTAAAAGTGCTAAGTCACAAAAATCTAATCTAACAATTTAACTAAAAAAGACTTATTAACCTGAACTTTGAAATCTAAAAACGAAGAAAGACGAAATATGAAACTAAACTATTTTTTGTTTATATTTTTGTGAACTTAGTAAAAAAATATAATTAAGACTTGCACAAAACAACAATGTGATTAAAGGATTAATGCAATAATGAGGAAGACTCTAGAGTTAGTCTTGTTATAGAAATTTTCAAACATCAAATTCATTACATAAATGTGCAAGATATTATGTTGCAATGACTAATTTCTTAAGGGAAAGAAACGAATATCAAAAGTCCATTCACAATAGAACAAAATATGTATAAAAAGACTCCCATATCATTTGATACTAGAGTATAATAATCTAAATTTACATATTCATAACCTTACTTCTATCGGCTAAGAAGGAAGGTTTGCTTGAAGGCAACCCAAGTAATTTGATGTCTAATTCGGGCCTATTTGACATGATTGATCTATGGAAATATCAGCAAGTAGCAAGCAGGGAAGAGTCAAGTATCCTTCTTGGTTATTTCAACCTTTCAAAGACAAATAAAAGCAACTGGGAATACCAAGGCGATGACGCTCATCCTCGGCTGGAGTAAGATTGACCTAGTGGATACCCTGATTAGTAGATTCTCAGCTCATCATCAATCCACTCGCATGTTATCATAATTCAATTAGTGGGGTTATTATTACTCGACCATAAATGAACAACAAAAAATATGTTGATCTATTTGCATTTCTAAACACTAAAATCAGATAAGATTTTACACAGTCATAAGAGAAGGGAATTCAACAATTGCAAAAATAAAAATCAAGTAAATTTCAGAAGGATGTGAAGTGGATACAATTCAGCTAAGTGCCCCTATATTGAGACGTATCACTTCTTGAATCTACGAAAAATATTTAATTTTTTTTATTAGGAACAACCTCTCATCTAAAATCCAATCATCCATTAAAAACCAAATAAATATTTTTAGCATAATAAGAATTAAAAAAGAAATCAATATATCATTTTGTTCGACATAAACCAATTCGATGAACCATTACATGGACATTCATCAGATCAACTAACTTCATAATAAAATATTAGCTACTAATATCCATCATCAAACACAAATCAAAAGTTTTGTTCACCATTTAGAAAACAAGAAAACTTAAAAACTATTCATGTCGGTTACTAGCTCTTTTTGCCTTATGGTCACCTCTGACCTGCCCTCCTATCGCTTTCCCCCTTCCTTTCTTTTCTTTGGCTCCAAAAAGGTACCTCCCTCTCTTAGGTTTTTGGTTCTTTCTATTCTTCCATTCAGTCTTTCACATGTATCCTTTCTTTATTCTCCAAAGTTTCCACAAAAGAAATTATTTTGTCTGCAGATGATCAGCTGTCAGAATTCATCAACTTTTCAATAAATTCATTTTTTTATGGCGTGAGTTGTTGAGTTGTGATATTGAAGGTGCAAAGATGTAAGAGTCCATAATCCTCCAAAAGTTATGAAATAAGAGCATAAAACAATATCATTTTATTCTAGTTAATTAATCAACAAGATTTTAAATAGCATAAAGCTATAGAAATCCACAAATTAGAGAAGAATGAATGTAAAACATATATTCTATTTAAAAAGATATGTCATTGATGCCAAAATACATCTCCCTAAGGATAAATTCTATGGAGTTAATGCTATGCATCAAATCTATCCAAACTTGAATTATTGCTTGTTCTCAAGTAATTGAATTAATATTAACATATGAAAGTATGAATTTAGCGAAGATCACAACATGAAGAGCAAATCGTATTTTTCAAAAAAATTTGTTTTTGTGAACACATTGAAAATTAGCACCACAATTAATTCTTAACCAATTAATCAAAAATTCTGACAACTAACCTACTTATATTATGCTATAATTTATACATTTTATTTTGTTCTTTGTCCACGTATTTCTTTAGAACATTTCTTTTTTATCTTAATTTTGATTTGATTTAGTTTTATACAACTATTTACAACCATGATTTTTCAGAAATAAAAAATAAAATAAAATGATTAAAAGAAAATATGATACACGATTAGCATTAAGAAAAGGATATGTATGAGACCAAGCCATATTATTATCCTTATGTCTTAATATTCATAGTCTTATCCAAACTTATTTTTAGAAACTATGATTTGATACAAACTCTATTTAGAGAGAGTTTTTCTTCCATGTAAATCGGACTCAATCCTTCCTCTATTCTCATAAACTCTCTCTCTCTCTCTCTCTCACTCATAGATTAGAGGGAGGATCGATGAGGATCAACGACGACAAAAAGGAAGAAGAAGAACCATCGCAAGAGAGGAATGAGAAGAACAATCTAGGGCAAGGAAGAATAATATTGTTTGACTATAAATAAAGGTATGTAACTAGAGGATCAACCTTAGGGACTACATTTATGAATGATTAAATATAAGAAAGATAATAGCTTTTATATATAACATTAAAAATATGGTGTCGAAATTAATCGTTGGACGAAGAAGACCATCAATGAACATGGGTCGTGTCTCAACAAACACGACGACGTCGAACGCATCGCTGGACGCGTGTATGTTCACGTGGAGCATAGACGACGTCCATAACGAACGTGGGCCGCATCTAGAATGGACGCGGGCCACGCCAAGCAGAGGACATGGCAAGGAAACAAACAACATTCATTGGACAATGTGAAGCCAACCTGACAACCTCGTCTTGAATGGATGTGAGCCGACAACCACAACAACCAACATGTTGTGTTCCTTGTAAAACATTGGAGGCAAAACATGGACCGTACCACACCTTGACATGGCTAGTGTTCCTTGGACCAAAGACGGCACCGATGAAAACCCTAGTCCTAACACGGACTGTGTTGTAACCAACACTAGTTGTGTTAGCTGATAAACATGACATACTAGACTGTTTCGCCTAGAAAACGGATTTACAAGTATAGTACATAAACAGACCATGTCAACCTCACACGGACCATGTTACAAACAAATCTTGGCACATAATCTATTTAGAAAATATGACACAAATCGTGTCGACATCTTATGCAGGTCATTCCTACCTATTGAAAAATAATAGAATTAAACGAATTTGTATTGTAATGAGTGGTAAAGCTTAAAGATTGATTTCTTAAGTTATTGTGATTCCTTAGGATCCCTATAAGATATCCTAGAGGTGAGTAGAATGTTTAGTCGATAATAGGATTGAAAAATTATTAATGGTTGTGATTGAATCTATCGTATGAAAAGGAAGACCTGACAGCCTATTAGGGATTTATTCCTCTTGTTTAGGATTTCATACCCTCCTATTTAGATATTCATTCCCTCATGTTTAGGATTTAATACCCTCATGTTTAGAAATTTATCCCTCTTGATTTGCGCTTCATGGCCTAGCTAGCCGAAACAACCTGAATCTTTAATGCGCTTAGTAAAGTCTCGCCTATTGATTGTAATGTTTGGTGGACTTGGGACAAGATAATTAAAAAGAATAATAAGTCCTAAAATGTTGTACATCATGAATGTCATGATGTAATTGATGTTCTATCCACTGATGACACTGGAAGAATAATGATAAATTAAGAAACTAATGGTTAGGAACATATTGAACTCTGAAATGATTGTGTACCATATGTTGCAACTAATGTTCTAGTCATTCCTGAATTGAAGTCACAAAATAAAAGGAAAAAGTAAAGCTAGTGATTATCATGATGAAATATTGATATCTCTTTATCTACATATATGCTTCTTCCTATCGATTATTACTGTTACGTGTTGAGCTTCATAGCTTATGGAAGAATTGTCTCTTATGCTTTTGATCCTAGATGCAAAATAGATAGTGATGGCACAATGGTAATGGGATGATGTTCGTGATGAGGTGACTTGCACATGGTATAGGTCCTAGTTGTGGTTATAATATTGAATTTCACAATAATCTATTCATCATGTTGACCAGTCAATTGGTCAAATATCAGGTCAAAGATATAAGTTTGTAGCATCTTCGAAAGAGCATTCTGTCAGGTAGCTAGGTGTGCTTCTGAAGGCGTTACAGTAAGTTATCAGAGCCTAAAGCATTTCTTAGTTGCCTCTAGGAATATAAGATCCATGTGCAAGCATCATGAATAGTCATTGCACCATCAAGAGAATGTTAAGTAAGGTGTGGTTAGATGTTTATTAATAGGTGGAAGATCAGTGCTGATATATGAATGACATATGGATGATATGATATTAAGTTTTCTTTACGATATGATTTATTTTAAATGACGAGAAGGAAATTTGATGAATTTCAAGAATTTTAACTAGGACTGATTGTCAAAGAAAATTATAAGAGTTTTATTATCACAGGCATAACGCTCAATTGCTTAGGAGGCCATCTCGGTGATGGTGAGGATCGAAGGTGATTTTCACTACCGTTGAGAGATACTACAAAGTCGTCCAATGGAAGAAGCTCTCGCATGTGTGCATGATTCCCGTCAAGTATGACCTAACTGACCGACCAACGACGGTGACACTGCGTTCGTGGTCGCTAGAGCTTTGCTCCAGTGAAGAAATCATCAATGCTGATGAGTGTGTTCATCTGAGGCTCTTGTACGCGGGTGCACGGGTGCATCGTGGCCCTATCAACGTGGTAGCGAGGGCCCTCGTCGGTGGCGAACACGTTGTAGCAAGAGAGCGACCTCTTCATGTCGATGAGATCGCAAATATATCTATCGTGCGGGTTGGAGAGGACGGCGTTGAAGTAGCATTAGAGCTCCCAATCCTTCGTGATGGACTCAACCTTGTTCACGATAGGACCGTGTGTGCTGGTTGGGAACCAATGGTTACTAAGATTTGTGGACATGTCGCAAGTGTGCAAGGGCCACCGGAGAAGATGATAGCGGATCAATTCGGTGCCTCCGCCAAAACTTAATGGATGTCCGGCAGGTCGAGAAAACCACATTGTTAGATCTAATTGTCCAGTCGCCTAGCGGTATTCAAAAGGGAAAATGATCATTTAATAAATAAAATATAAAAAAATAAAATGTGGGTCTAACTATCTAATTAAAAGAAGTTTATATTTATTTCTGCTCGATTTTATATTTCAGGATTAGATATGAAATTTCATGATACTTCTATATGATTGTTGTCTACATGTATGGACTGAGATAATGTTTCTCAGACGAATAACCACCCATCTGGAGAGCTTGTGGGGAAATGTTCCAGTTAGCCAACTATCTAAGCAAGACCACTTAATAGCTTGCTTCCTCTTGTTTCTTCGCTCGATGGAGATTGATTTTGTTAGAGAAAGGACTTTTACAACAGCTAAATCAATTTTTTCAAATATTTCTAGGAATGTGTTACTCTTATCATCCATACAAACAAGATTGTCAAGATCGAGATCTTACCTAGGATCGGAATGGGGTGATAAGATCAAAAATCATTAGATCGAATTATTGATTGTAAGATCTTACCTATAAATAAAAAATAATATATATATATATATATATATTAAAATCTACATATATTTAATAATTTGTTAAATATATCTTAATATTTTTAACATTTATTATTAATTTTTGTGACTTTAAAAATTTTATATGCTTAAAAATAAAGTTACATAGATATAATGTAATATATTATTAGAATAATTTATATTTTCTGTTGAGAAAATAATATATGTGTGTGTCCATTAGAAAAACATATATTCAATCATTTTTTAGCATTTTTAAATACTTTTAATATTTATTCTTTTCACTTCTCAATGCTTTAAAAATATTTTTTTTGAAAATACTAATATATTATCATTATAAAATTTACTTCTTTAAAACAAAATATGCAAAAAAAATTAAACTATCGTGGTAGGATCTTATGATCTTATTAATCCTACGAATTCGATCATTTTATTACGATCAAAATCTTTGACTTACAAAAGGCACATTTGTATATTTAAGTGAAAGTCTTATATTTTCTTTACACTCAAGAGAGGGGCCCATTCACCTCTTTTCTTATAAGCAATGTTGTCAGAATCAAACTGGACATCGACCCGAAAGAGCATTCAGGTCAGGTTTAACCAATGTTGTCAAAACCAAACCGGACGACGACCCGGAAAGACTTTCGGGTCAGGTCGAACCGGTTAAATCGTTTAAGCCGGATGGTCAAACCGGATAAGTATGAAAAAATAAATTTATTTTCAAATCATAATATTTAAATATTTTATTTGATATGAAACCTATTAATAAAAATATATCTTAAATAATTATTAATTTAAATACAAATATCAATTAAAGAATTTATTTTATAATTAAAAAGAAAAAGAAAAAAATCAGAATATGTTTAAAAGGCCTAGAGTTATAGATATTTTCATAACCCAAAGCTCACTTCCCTTTTTTTTTCCAAAGCCTACTTCCCCAAAGCCCAATTTCTCTTTTCTTTTTTCTTTTCTTTTATGGAGTTGGACTGACCGGTTTAGTGAAATTAACCGGTTCGAGCGGTTCAACTAGTTTTTTTTCGGTTTTTGACCGGTTTTGATCGGTTCCAAACGGCTCAACCCATAATCCGGTTCTTCCATCGAACCAGAACCGGATTAGGTCCCGGTCGACGGTCGAACCGGTCGGACCGGCCGGTCCGGTCCGGTTCTGACAACACTGGGTTTAACTGATCGAACCGATTAAATCGGACGATCGAACCAGATATTATTAAAAAATATTAAATTAAAATGTAACTTATAATTTACATAAAGAATCACAAATATGTAATTAAATATGAAAAAAAATAAATTTATTTTCAAAAGTTATGATCAATTAGTATTTTATTTGATACAAAATTATTAATAAAAATATATCTTAAATAATTATTTATTCAAACACAAATATCAATAAAAAATTGTTTTATAATTAAAAAGAAAAAGGAAAAAAAATAAAAACTGATTTAAAAGACTTTAAACTATAACTTTTCTTCATGACTCAGTTACCCCCAAAGTTCATTCCTCTCTTTTCAATCCAGATTTTTTTTCTTTTTATTTCTTGAATTGGCCGGTTCATTAAAATGATCGGTTCAAATAGTTTAACATTTATTTTTTCGGTTTTAACAGATTTTGACTGATCTAATTTATTGTTTGATTTTTTTATCAAATCATGTCCGGACAAGACTTTAGTTAACGGTCAAACCGGCCGGTCCTGACAACATGGCTTATAAGCATGTATCAATGTCACTTTTGGGATGCTTGACTATATACCGTGTTTAGGGGTAAGCGATTCAAGATATGATTTGTGGCTTACCAAAGGCTGCATATGAGGTCACTTTGGTTCGCCCAAGTAATGTAATGGCATAAAGAAAGTTTCTTTTTTTTTTGACGGGAAGGCATAAAGGGAGTTTTAGGGTATTAAAAGTTTCAGAGTATAAAAATGACTTGAGAGAAAATTAAGAGTTGATTTGAAAATAACCTTACCAAAGGTTGCATATGAGGTCACTTTGGTTCGCCCAAGTAATGTAATGGCATAAAGAAAGTTTCTTTTTTTTTACGGGAAGGCATAAAGGGAGTTTAGGGTATTAAAAGTTTCAGAGTACAAAAATGACTCGAGAGAAAATTAAGAGTTGATTCGAAAATAACCTAAAGGAACGATTTATTACTTTTACAAATAAAATTAGAGGGAAAAATGTAGTATAATTATGGATATGCAAGAAAAAAAATCATAATTGAGGCAATTAATAATTAATGCAAAATATGATATGAAGCCACATTGTAAAATCCGGCACAGCGCGGCCCGACCGGTCGGATTAGTGTCCAGGGTCTAAAACGAGTCATGAGTCACTCAAAATTCAGGATGCTAATTGGTCCGCTTTGACCCGGTCAAACCCGGTCAAAATCCGGATTGAACCGCTCAACCCGACGGATTTAACCAACCAAACCAAAAAAGTTTAGTTTATTTTTCAGATAATAATAATAATAATACAAGTAAAATTTAAAATAATTATGTTAAATAAAAAAAATCAATCGAACATATTAATATTTAATAATTATTTTATTATTTATCTTTGCTCAATAAGCACTATTATAAATTATGAGTTAGAAATAAAAAATATCATATTATTATAATTAATAATATGTGCTCATGTATTTTGATTTTACACCTAATTTTTATTATAGTGATCGGACATGGCCACTCTGTTTCTCTTACGATCTTTACAATCTTTTTTTATATTAATTTATTAATACCCAGTTCTACCATCCGGTCCAATCGATCCGACCAATCCGACTTGACCCATCCAGCTAGCTATCCGGGTCGATGTCCGGATGAAATTTTAAAACATTGATATGAAGAACTCAACCACAAGCATGAAGACGAGGGTTTACAGTTAGACCGAAACATTTTGCAATCAGATCATTATCTTTGATATGTTCCAAAAACAAACATATATTTTTCCTGTTGAACGTGCAGAACGATTTTGATAGCAGAAAATAAATAGAACTCAATCACAAGCATGAAGACGAGGGCTTCCGAATAATCATTTCCTCAATTAATCATCCCTAAATTGACAAATGGTACAAATAGTTTGTAATAAGGAATCTCGACCATAATTAAAAAAACTGCAAAACCCAAAAAACCATAAGCGTCGCCATAACGGCGCTCACCTTCCCCGCGGACACATGCTAACAAAACACCGCCCTACATAAAATTACGAATTTGTTGTCACTCCCCCCTCCTCATATATCCTATCCAGAAATAGCCACATCATTTACCATCGCCATGCTTTGCCTTTGAGTGAGCTTGAAGTGCATTGTCGGAGCCAAATGTCCTGAAGCGCAGAAATTAAAGAAATTCAAGTAAAACGAATCCAAATTTTGGGGACAGTATGAAAAGGTGGGCTGGATTAGACATACTTAGAGCACGACTTGCATGAGATGGAACCACCGGATTTGGGGGATTTTTGAGCAGATTTGTCTTTTCCACCTTGTTTAGCAGGATGGGGTGTTGCAGGATGGGCTACCTTCTTTCCAGCATCACCTAAGATAAAACAAAATCAAACGCCATAATTTCATTTTAGGTTGGAAAAAAGTTGCTAGCTGCAGCTTTTACCTGATTTCTGGTTTCCAACAGGAGATAGCAACTTTGCTTTCTTTTCTGGAACAGGAGTTTTCGAAGCAGAAGCAGACCTTTTTTTGCTTTGTTCAACCTAAGAAATAACAAATAACTACCTACTCACATCCTAAATTATAATTATGAAATAGCAAAGATAAAATATGAACCTTCACTGGAGTGGCTTCATCTTCATCATCACTTTCATCCTCGCTGTCATCATCATCATCATCCAGATCATCCATCTCCTGAAAGAAACTTGGAGAATCAACAAAAAATCATCTGGATATAACAAGTTTATTACTGCAATATATGTTCAGATCCTCAAAAAGTAATCATTATGAGCAGTTTGCCAGAGTGAAAAAACTATATAAAACATCATTCCAAACACAATGACAGTAAAGCTACTTAAAGTATGGGAAAAACCTCATCAAGATCATCTTCATCAGATGAATCCTCTTCATCTTCATCATCTGAATCATCATCCTCATCATCACCTGCAGTCTTTTGCTTATCATCCTTCTTTGGTTCCCCAGATTTAGGCTTTGCCTTGGCAGCTAACAGATCTTTCTGAGTATTTGGTTCTGGCTTTGCTTTTGCATCAGGCTTGCCTGGTAAAGAAAAGAAATAGTGCCATATTAGCAAAGATTTCAGAGCTATATACATACATATATATATATATATATATATATATATGTTTATCAGTCAATATCCAAGCAAGAAAAAAAATATAAGATTTTTTTGTGTGAAAGGAACAAGATAAGAATTTATTGCTATTATGTGTTAACAGTGCATGAGTAACCAGTTTATAATTAAAAATGGATCTTCAAAAGGAATAAAATTTAAACAGCAGAATCTCACCATTTGCCTTTTGGACTAATTCAATATCTTCCTCCTCTTCATCTGATTCAGACTGATCTGAAAGACAAGGAATAACAGCACAGTTTAATAAATAGAAACACAGAATAAAAGGGAAAAATCGTAAAAGAAAATTATGGAAACAAAAGATTGCTTACCAAACTCATCATCAAACGTGAGGCAAGGGAAAAAGAGAGATGCAAGTCAAGGACAACACTGATAGAAGAAACTGCATTATCATAAGAAATAAATTTTGATAAAAATATAAAGGATATCCTTCACCATCATCCTCCACAGCAAGAGTCTTGTAACCACAGAAATAAATACTTGCACTCTTTGAGCTGTGAGATAACTCAAACTCTTTCTCAAATACAAAATCAAACTGAATTTGAGCGCACTTCTCAGCAGAAAGAGTTCCAATAACTAGCTTTTGGTTGTCATACTTCAGAAAAATAGGAATATTCTCATTTCCTTTCTCCTTCTTTGTTTCTCCAAGGGCAACCTGCAAAGGAAACAATAAGTATAGCAAACCCCGTTCTGTAACTTAGTATAAGAGAGTAGGCTTCAAGGAAAACCTGTGAAACATGCAAATAGTAATCATCTCCAGGGTTAACTTTGGCTGTTTCTCCAGGCTTAACTTCAATACCTGAAATTTGTGAACTTGTCAGAGCGGGAGATAAAATGACTCCGCCTATGTTTATAGCCGGTCCCAAGCCCGGATAAAAGAGGGTTGTGTTAGGCCTCGACAGCCAACGTAAAACTTCGTCGAATCTCATGAACATGGATCAACGAGCGCAATGGCATCGTATGATCCATGTAGCCGACCTCACCTAGTGGAATAAGGCTTTGTTGTTGTTGTTGTTAAAGCGGGAGATAAAATAATAGATAGATGTGAACATTTAATAAGTGATTTTCGGGCACAATAACATAGATTTAAAAATTCCAAATTCTACCATCTTGAAGTGCCAAATGACTAAAATATAATCCCACTTCTAATGACCTTACAGTGTGCATAAGACGAAGGGTGATCAGGTCCAAGGTTATAGTTGTAGTTAAACTAAGACTAGAGAGAACCTTCTGAAAGTAGAATTCACAGGCAAGAAGTATCCGACATCATAGAACCACAAAAACTATGACCGTGAACTAATAGACTCTAAGATTACATTCTAAACCATTAGTAATCTCAAAAGGACTACAAATTTGCCTTTATATCATATATTAACAACATATAGTATATAGACAAGCAGGAGAAATCATAAACTACCATCTAAAATGAAGTAACTGTATCAAAAACAGATGGAAGAACCAATGAAAACCTAATCGAATCTAGAAACAAGATGACAACCCAAAGCCCCATCAAGGACCAAAAGATTACCCACTGAATCGAATCCAAAACGAGCAAATCAAGGATTACAAAAAGCGCAATGAAACAGAAGGGGTCAAGTGATGAGATTACCCCAAAACTCCATGGCGGAACAGATCAATCGACGAGAGAAGGCCGCAGGTAGATGAACGGAAGGGAAGCGACGGAAGAATGGCTGGAGGAGGAGGAGACGACGAATTAGGGTTTGGGAAAGGGGTTTTAGAGGTCAGTTTTATAGAGGCGTTGCAGTGAGATGCGCATCGAGGGTTTCGATTGCGCGCATCGTGCCGTTGGTTTTGAAAAATCGTGACCCAACGCGTCGTGGTAGCCGTTCGTTCTGTGAGGAAATTTAATATTTATTTTTTTAATAACATCCTTCCTAAATATTTAAATTGTTAAAGCGCTGGAGAAAGACTAGAACCCTTCGCTGGTTTTGAAAATAAAATATATTTTTTTAGAGCTTCTCTAAAAAAACAAGTTTCACAGGTGATTATTTTTTTATCTCTTTGTCCATCTCTCAATTCAATTTGTAACGATCATCTCTTCGATCTCTTAACTTATAGCAAAACAATTATAATTCAGACGTTATTTATATGTTTATCAGTTATTTCAATAATTTAAATGAATATAGAAATTTAATAAAGTAAATAATAATAATAAAATATTATATCAAAATAGTGATATTCGTTATGGTGTCGTTTGGATGCAAGAACTTAAGTTTCTTATAGTTCTCGAGAACTAATTAATTAGACTGATAAATTCTGATGTAGTGTTTGAATGAAAAAATGTAACGATGAAGAATTAAAAAAATTGATTAGATATTTTAGTTTGATGGGTGTTTGAATGAAATTCTAGAACTTAAAATTATTTTATTTGATTAAATGAGAAGAAAAGAAAATTTTATTAAACTAAAAGAGAAGAATTAAACTAAAATAAAATTATAATAATTTATTATTATTTAAAATGATTAACTTAATATAATAAAATATTATATATTCAAAAAATAATTAATCATACCAAATTATCTGGATTTTATGAATTCATTAACCTCTCATCGAATGTAATTTATTTATAATATCAAATTAAGCATATTACAAAGTTTTAATTTATTTATAAAATAATTTGATAAAAATTGATATAAAAATATATCAAATTAACCTTACAATCGTACATAAATTCATGTATTAATTCAATAGTTTTAATTTAAAGGTTAACGTATTTTATTTTAAAAAATACATAAATGTTGTTTCTAATTTTAATAAATAATATTACTAATACAATAATCTATCACCATCGAAATAATTATTTAACTTACTTAGTAATAATGAAGATAATTATTATTTATTAACAAATAAGATCCTTATGCAATTTTAAATTTTTTGTATGTTTATTAAATAAGTTTAAAAATTATAATAGAAAATAAAGTAATAAAAGTTACTATATTTTATAATTAACTAGTTTTTATATATTTATTAACAAATAAGTTATTATGAATTATTAATATATAATAAATAATATAATTATATACACTAAGAATTAAATTATATATATACATATATATATGCCTAAAAGTAGTCTTGAAAGAAGGAATCAGTAGGAATTGGGGGCGTTGACTAGAACTTTGGTTCTGGTGTACCCTGCAGAAAAATGTGACTGTGTTTGGCAGAATCAGCGGGAACTAGGGTTGGTTTTGGCCCTAGTTCCCGCATCCAAATGGGGCCTATGGGAATCAATAAACCGTAGATTCTTGAGTGGAAACTGATTGTTCTTAGTGATGCACGGAATATGTTTAAGGCATTGCCAACAAGGTATTGAAACATGTCGTAAGAGCACTACATTTAGTCCTCAGTTATCGACATATGGCTATGGATTTTAGTCAAATTAAACTTTAAATCAACTCATCACACTAGAAATGTGTAACCAAAGAATTGAGCAACTTATTTGATATTTGATAATAACCATTACTTCATGATTCTACTGTCTGGATTGATTAACCAAAATGTTCATTTGTTGTCTATCATTTAGCAGTACAATTATTGTAAAGTATAATTGACGTTGAACAAGAATAATATTACGAGTCTTATGCCATATAATTATTTATCTTTAGTTATGGGTCTTTAGCATGAATCATTTAGTTAGATTTTTTATTAGTTTAACTTTTTTATTGATTTTCTTTTATTAATAATTTTCTTTATATTGGGTTACCTTCTATTAGTTTCCTTTTATCTAGATTTTCATAGTTTTTTGTATATGGGGCATTCAGGATCCTATAAGGAAATTGCATATCACCTTTATGGGGGCAAGTTTCAATAACACCAATTCTTGTATTGTCCATCTCAATTCCTTTCTCAAAGATTTTGTGCTCTAGAAGAATGTCCCTTTACCATAAAATGGCATCTTCCGAGTTCAAAATTAATTTCGTCTCAACATATTGCAAAATTCTCTATATACTGTATCCAAAAGTCTCCTCACTTGTGGGGAAGCATAATTGTAGAAGTATTTGAATATACTTGTACGATGAAATTCTATTTTAAGGGAATAGGGATTATGAAACTATCTTCTTGATTCTCTTTCAGGCTTCATGCATAGATTTAGTATCAAGTTAACATAAAGATTTGAAGACTAGTCTAGTCTTGATGCCTTCTAAGAAGGGTATATTTGTTTAAGAAACATTGCTTCATCTCTTCCTAGTTGATAATTGGTCTTCTCTCTCTGTAAAAAAAGGAAATTTATGAAGTTCCACTAAATAATTAGAAACTCTAGCAAAATTAAAAGTATGTTAGATTTGAATAAACATCCTAATGTGGCTAAATGGGTCTTAGTCCATATTCATATTGAATTGATCGTGTTGCACCATTTGAGATGTGCCATAATTTGAAAGTTGGTGTCGAACGTAGGTAGCATAATGTTACAAGATCTTTCATTTAGTTCGCTCAGAGTATAGTCCCTCATGTTCTAGGTATACTAGTCATCGTAGTGGATTGTTATTGCCCTTGTGATTACCAATTGGTTTATTGTTGTCATCTTCTTGAAATCCTTATTCATTTGATGTGTGGTCTTCTCAATTTCTGAATAAAAAGGAAGTTCCTTTGAACTCCGAGTGGTGTAACGTCTAATGTATGATTGCTCGAAGATTTTGGATTGTGACCATGAAATTGTGTTACTCCCAGATGGAGAAGTCACAAAAGATATGTTTGTATATATATATATATATAAACATGATTTGCACTTATTAATATGCATCCTAAAATCGTGTCACCAGGATTAAAGTGAACAATACCTTGGTGGATTAGGATATTACATGTGGTATCAAAGTCGCTCTACGTGAACCTTTGTGTCATGATGCAAAGATCACTTAATGAGTACATTGAGTCCCCTAAAAGGGGAAGAATGCAAGATGCATGCCATGAATTAGTCTCATATGGGGAAGTCATGAGACAAACACGGACACAAGGTATATATATAACCTATGAAGACATGTTTTAAAAAAGTTGTGTGGTCCAAAACTCATTGCGGACAATATCATGTCTAATCGGGGATGTGATGTATAGTATCAAAGCTATTTCACATGGACCTTGGTGACATGGTGGGAGAGTAATCAACGATGACGTTGAGGCCCATAAAGAAGGAATGATGTAAGAGGCAAGCTTTAAGATAGTCCTACATGGACTAATCATAAAAGAGATTTGGATATATGGGAGCATGGACTTAACTAGGCATGACACATAAGAAAAACCATGCGAAGCTAAATGTTACATAGTATATGATGGAAGCTACCTCTAGAATTTAAATGGACAACATCTTGCCAGACACTAAATCTTTAAGGGGAATATCTTGTTGTGCCACCACTAAGACATATGAAAAACCATCAGAGATTAAATGCTACATAATGAGAGCACGATAGGAGCCACATATAAAACCTAAAGAAAGTAATATCTTGATATGTATTGAGTCCTTAAGGGAAATAAACTATTGCACCACTATAATATTGTTTAAAACATGTTTGTGAAAATCGTGAGGAACTAAATTTTACGTCATGTGAACTATTAAAGTTAGTTCTACATGTAGGATCAGTTGGCACCAAGAGGAAGGGGGGAGGTGAATTAGTGTAATAAAACTTTAAACTAGTTTCACAATAAAAATGCGAAAGCTCAAAATCGATTTATCGCAAAGCTCAAATCGTAAACTCTCAGTCGAGAACAAGTGCAATAATGATATGACAATGCAAGATGATAAGTAAAGCAAGTAAGAGAGAAATGCAAACTCAAGACACGGATCAAGTTGTCGACGAGGTTCGACCCCAACTTGGCCTATGTCCCCGCTCCAATTTCTCGACCTCGAGACCGTAGGATATCCATTAGCACTTCTTTTCAACTAGGGAGAAGAGCCCCTTTACACCACACCGTCTTTCCTCCACTTCGAAAGGTAAGTCACACCTCACTTCCAAGAAAGCTCAATTTTACACTTTTCTTCGCTCAAAAGGCTATATGAACCTCTCTTACAATGGAGCTTTCAACCTCTCAACAAGAAAAAAAAGGATATACTCTCTTATAATCTCTATACAACAACTTCACACTCAAGAACAAGAGAGAAAAGAGAAGATTCAACAATTTGAGCTCAATTGACTTCTAAACTTGATTTTCCTTTGACGCTTATGTTTACTTTAAAGTCTTTGCCTTCATTTTGCACTTTTGGACTTCTTTTATAGTCTCCTTTCTTCAATATGGCCGTTGCACACTTTTCCCAATGAATTTGACATGGAAAAACTAGTTGTTGGGACTTTTTTGTGCGCCAACGGTCGATCGCTCCATGTTACCAATCGATCATTCTGCCAAAATATAGCCGTTATACTTGCAGCGGTCGACCACCCCCCTAAATCGATTGATCATTTCTCCTAAATCACTTTGGAAGATCTGCATTGCTTTGGTCATAACTATCTGCACAGATGTCCAATTTAGTCCATTTTTTATCCTATGGAAAACTAACAAGATACTTTTGTATTCATGATTCTAACCCAGATATGATATGAAGATGTCGTATATCTTTTTAAAGTTTGAATAGCATATTGTCAGGTCAGGATCGATCGACCAACCTTAACATTGATAGACCAGCACTAGTTTGGTCATAACTATCTGCACAAATGTCCAATTGAGTCCATTTTTTTTATTCTATGAAAGCTAACAAGATTATTTACAACTTTTGTATTCATGACTCAACCCAAATCTGATTTAAAGATGGTCATATATCTTGTTAAAGTTCTAACAACATATTGTCAGGTTAGGATCGATCGATCGACCTTAACATTGGGTTCGACTGACCTTTACTATTTTAGTCATAACTTTATGTATAGATATCCAAATGAGATAATTCTTGAATGTATAGAAAGCTAACAAAGTTATCTACAATTGATTATTCATGTCTTAACCTAATCTAAAGGAAACATAGACAAATATTAAGTTGAACTTCAGGGCATGTAATTTGACTTTGAAACATTCACACACTTGCCTCATTCTAATGTGTGCATATATATTTTTCAAAGTTTTCATAAGGTTTTCAACATCAAATATGACTCAAGTCATCAAGTCATATTTTCAACAATCTCTCCCTTTTTTATGATGACAAACCACTAATATGAAAAGTGCTAAGTGAAAAAATAAAACTTTAATATTTGGTATGTCAACGAACTCCTCCTAACTTTGTGTTTCAGATGCACATTTCATTTTTCATACTTCTTTCTCCCTTTGTCACATCAAAAAGACAATATCTAGTTCAAATAAAAAAAGAGGTACTAATGTATATCAAGTTAAAATGATCTTCATGCTTTGCATATAAAAGAGTTTTCAAATATCATAGAGATAAGCAAAGTTATTTTTCAACAATAAGTACATTAAATATTGTAAGAAATATTTCAAATGGAGTTATACATTCATAAGAGCATATCATATTTCCTTATTTCTTTTTTTCTTTTTTGTCACAAAAAAATATTTTAAATTAAACCCATTAAGAGACAAAAGATACTCTCCCTTAATATATGCAAGATTTTTCAACCAATAAGACATTATGATATAAATTTCAAGCAGATATGAATATACACAACGCCTATCAACTTTCTCCTTTGAATTTCTTATTTCTTTCCAACTAGGTTAATGTCATTTCACAATTTCTCTCATTTTTTAATCACATTAAAAAACATACAAATTAATTTTTGTGATCGACAATGTTTGATTTTCTTAAATAACATATCTTCAAATTTTTACTTCTTTTTCTAAGCCTATGTGACTTTTAGGGCTCATCATATTCTTCACTTAAAGGGGACATCCAATAAATGCTCTCCTAGTTATCTTTAATGTTTTCTTCGGATTTCCCATGTTTTAGCCCTGTGGCATAGGAAAACGTCAATGTTTGATAGTGCAGCGCATAGTGGCATTGTATAGAGGTGCTACAGTGAAATTGCACCCCCCTGGCTAGTCCTCCATGCCACTCTCCGCCACTCTACCCCCTGGGCCTGCTGTATATCAGGGAGAAGCATGCTATCCCCACCCCGGTTGTAGCCATTTTGCATTGTTTAATGAAAAGCTCTCATTTCTCAAGCATTCGTCAATGTTTTTGCCCGTTGCTCATGCATGCCACACCAAAGCGGACCGACGATCCACATTGTGACCAACTCGCCCCTTTGGCGCGCCCGAGGAAACAGACTGTTTTTCATTGGCCAGCCCATGTTGCGCCCACGCGGGCGGCTCGCGTCGACAAAAATTTCGCAAATTGTTTTTCAAGAAAACCATCAAAACACCCACGGGGACACGCGGGACGAAGGTTGCACGCATCGGGTGCATTTTCGGCCCCCGAACGACCGAGTTTCGCGCCCTCGAACACTTTCATACAATTTTTCAAAAAAAAATTCCCCGAAAACCATCAAAACTTACTCG
>LTAE01005906.1:0-23617 GCA_001647135.1 Pontederia paniculata | reverse complement strand
TGCTCCCCAAAAGTCCGGAGGTGAGAAGATCTTCAAAATTCAAAATCCCCAAAAATCTCGCAGTTGAAGCATCAACTCCGCAAAATCCGGCGTGGAGGTTACCCCTGTTCCTCGGCTGCATCAACAAAAACAGAAGGAATTTGAAATTTCGAATACTCAAACAACTAAATTCGTAAAATCTGATTAAAACCTTCTTAAATTAGCTTAAATTCCCAAAATCCAATAATGATGATGCCGAATATTCAAAAAGTGGAAAATGGAAGTAAATCGGCACAAATTGTTTACAAAAGTGATTATTGGGGTAAGCTTTTCGGGAACGGGGTCAACCTAAATAAGTATACCTTTTTCTGTCATCAATCAACACAACAAACAAAGAAAGAATTTTGGAATCTTCTGAATCAACAAACCAGTAGAACAATAATTATCATGAAAAGCACCAAGTTCCAGAAAGAATGGTGTCTCCTTATGTGACGACAATAGTACGTAGGTGTGGCAATGATGAGGGTGGCAGCTGCAAGGGTTGTTCTTAGCACGGGGGCACGAGAGCCACACGACGTGTGGATGATGAGCAGCAAAGGGTTCACGAAACCTTTTTTTTCTTTTTTTTTCAAACATTAGTTCTCTCTTTTTTTTAAAGTTCAAGGCAGCAATAACTCTCTTTTCCAATATTCCTTCCCATTCTGTTTCTCTTTTAAAATAAGGTCAGCACCAAGGTTGGTGATATGGAGCAGAGGGAAACGAATGTGCCTTTCAGCGACCAAGGTGATATTGTCGAATAGAGGCGGCGAGACACTTTTGTGGCTGTCACATTCAAGTGAGGATGATAAGTAGCAGCGCAGGGCTGCGATGAGCTGATGACGAACAGAGGCTGATTGACTCGAACAATGGTGATGGCTGGTGACATGAAAGTGTGAGGCAGCTGTCAGTGGATGGTTCTCCTCGTAGGAACTAGGTGACTGCTAAACGGGGCAGAGAAATAGGGCAGCAACTGACGTGCAATAGACGAAAGCGTTGACGACATTTGAGAGTTAACTTCATGGAACAGAAGGCATGAAAACAGGCTTGTCACGACTCTGCTTTGTGGCAGGTGATATGCTGGAAGTCCGCAATGATGATGATATGCGGAGGAGCAGTTCCTATGCAACAATTTGCACTAGGATCGATGATAGGCTACGGAGGTAAGGGTTGCAGTGGTGTTGTTGAAGAGGGGGGCAACTGGATGCAGTACTATAGCGCGTTACTGTAGTATATTACTGTAGCAGTGGAACTGTAGCACCAGTAGAGAATGGGTCGGATAGCTGATCTGTTGCGCACGGATGATGAAGATGGAATAGAATATAGGGTTTGAGAAGAACTATGATCATGAAGAAAAAAAGATCGATTTGTCCACATTCCAATTGTTGGAGACTTGAATTTGTTTAGAGAATAATATGCTATTATTTATAAATCAAGTATAAATTCCAAAAGAATCATACAGGAGTATTTATAGAGTTCTAAACTCTACATATACCAAACAGCATGAAAATCTAAATAAAAGAAAATAAAAGGTAAACTAAAACAAGAAAATCCATGAAAGGCCCGTAGTTAAGCTAGATAATACTAAAGACTCATAACTAAATTCTGATAATTACGGCATAATACCCATCATATCATTCTTATTCTACATCACATGTCATAGTCTCTGTTATACCATTGTTTTTCTGTCTACATCCCTTGAACACCTACTTACTTGCACAAGCTTGGAGAGCATACTTCTATATTTCAGCAGTAATTTTAATGAACCTTCTGATAGGAATTTTACTTTGTAAAATCATAACTCTCACTTTTGGATTTTATTATGGCCATCAAGGTGTCGGGAAAAAATGGCCATCAAGGAACTAAGGCCAATCTGGTGTGTTATTCATTGGGCTTACAATGCTCTATGCCAGACATGTCTGCCTTAAATTCTGCATCATGTTGAGTTTGACATTACTTTTATGTTAGCAGTTTTGATGAAAAAATAGTCGAAGAAACGTGAGGTTTTGGAAGCAAGTGTATTAGAACTTGTAACAATGGCACATTTTGATAGTTTTTAAAAATGAGATTTTTTATACAACTAGAAGGTTTCTTTGATGGCTGTGTTATGGCAAGTTGCCTATTATTTGATTTTTGCATATAATATGTATTAGTGAAATATCTAAAATGCATTATGCAGATTCGAAGGCATCCGTGGATTTTATAGGGGTATCACATCCAACATCTTGAAAAACGTGCCGGCATCTTCTGTTACATTCGTAGTGTATGAGAATGTGCTCAACCTTCTTAAAATGATAAAAGAGAGAAATTGATTCATATAACCTTATTATATGGAGAAATTTTCCCATTTGTTTCACATAGCATTTTGTACATCTGATTTATAAGGTCAAACATTTTGTAAAAACATATCCATTTTACTATGTGTTGTCACGGTCCATTCAATTGCAGATTCATACAAGCTCTGTTTACTTGATGAATCTTTTCCCAAAACCCTTTTATCTTTTGGTAATTATTTATGATCATTGCGACACTTGACTTCCTTTAATTGCAGTTTATCCGGTTATTTGAAATTCTTAATAGATCAAGAATGTGAGATTTCATATAATCCAACTTGTGAATTTATTATTAGTGTTTGATTCAAAATATTAGTTTGTCATAAATACATTTATTGTGAGAATTATGAATCACTGTAATTCAGGAAACATATACTAACATTCAGACAAAAAAACATATAATAATAAGAACTAAAAAGAGAAGAAATTAAAACAACACTTGAATGTAAGAAAATTGGAAGAAAAACAAATATAGTGGTGTTATTAACTTGAGAATTATAAGATCGGATGTTGAGATAGATGAAATCTAGTTTAAGACTCATATTTTTATTGGAATCTGATTATAACAAGAATGCCATGATTATAATAAGTGACTTAACCAAACAGAACAAGCATAAAAAATATATTAACAACATAATACACCACTACTCTTTCACAATTTTCTTGAGTGATGGTTTGTTCCACTGAAATTTTAGTTTGGAATATATAAGATTCAATTCGTTTACCAACTATGCATCAATAGACGAGAAACATTTTATGTATAGTTTTTATTCTTTCTTAATATATTTAGTTATGTTAAAGATAATTGACTAAGTTCAAAGTATCTTTTCTATCGAACAAGTTTTTCTTAAATTCATGTAAAATTTAATCGAAATAACACATTGGAATGAAAAAGTCTAACTTGTTATATTCCACGAAGTTGGTGTAACGTGATCTAATGAATTTGGAGGGATCTGTCCCTCTTTCTAAAAATTATATTACAACTTAACTAAGATAAAAAAACCGGCAAGCAAATTAAAAACCTATTTTAGATAATTTTTATTATAATTAAAATGTCACTTTTATTTTCAAGAGAAATAATAATATGCAGTTAGATGCATTCGGTGCATTCACATAAATAGATAAAATTCATATTTTAAATTTTAGATAAAATATTTTTTTGAGCTCTCATGTTTTTATGTGTCTATGATTACACCAAAAATTAGCTATTTTTGTATGCACACTAATACATATTTCTTAACTTACTTTTTTTCACATGGCTTAAAGTATTTAGATATACTTGAATGCGATTAGTTTTTAATATTCTTCTATACTTTAGATTGATTATTCTTAGTGTCTTAATTTTTTTTATACAATTACATATTAAATTAAGATTGTAATAAAATATTATTTCAATTTAGACAAGTTAGATCGAAAAATTAAATTTTTAGAGTTTGATTATAATTCTATAGTTATAAACTCTTTTAAATATTTAAAGTGATGAATTTTAAAACTTTAAGTTTTATTTTCTAAAATACTATTATTTTAAATTATATTTAAACTAAAAAATCGCAATAGATGAGATAAACAAATCACCTTAAAATGGATACTTAAAACCTTTTGAGTTACTTGGGTTAACTAATTTTGAAATAAATATCAAAATATTTTGAGAGAAAAAACTCTCAAATAAGACTTCGTTTTATCCCCTTACAATCCAAACTACGCGCGATGCCGGTCGACCCGACAGCCGCCGTCGCCGGCTGCTGCCGTCGTCCACTGAACAATCCACCAGCTCTCTCTCTCTCTCTCTCTCTCTCTCTCTCACCTCCGCGTTCCATGGAGTTCGCCGCTTTCCTCCGAGTCCGCGGAGTCCCCCATCTGCCTCCCTGGTCCGCTTCCGCAGCTTGTTCGCCTTAGGTTCTGCGGCCAATCCAAACTTCAAATTGATATTTTGACAATTCAGACTTCATATAAAAGTTTTAAATGTTGGTCAGCACGAGTTCTCAGCATCCTCATTCAGACTATCGAACACAATATTTGAACAACATTTCAAAAATTATCCCATAATCCATCTATTTGGACAATGCTGTGCAGATGATATGATTATAGTGCTTCATCTATGTAATACTTGCCATAAAATAGAAGACAACAAAAAAAGAAAAAGGGAAATGAAAAGAAAAATCAGGCGGGGCACCCCATTCCCACTCACTCTCCATGCACCAAAAATTTCCCCCTTTTTCTCTCTCATTTGCTCACTCAAGTCCACTTAAGAATATCAGCCCTAGTTTAATCCGGGATTGCAACTTAAGTTCTCTCTATCTCAGCTTCAAATCGACAAGAAGGAGATCAAGGATTGGATCTGGAACAAGGAGAGGGGGCTACTAGAACTCGAGGGAGAAGAGAAAAAGAACCAAGAAGAAAGAGAAGAGATTTGAGCAATCAAGGTACGTAGAGGATCCTTACATTGACTTTGTGTCAATGTGATTTTATTGTTGTTTCAAGCATGTTGACTTGAAAGTATGAAGATGCATGTTAGGACAATAAATTATTATGTTTACGTAAAGCCCTAAAATATATTTTAACTTTTGAAACTATGAATTTCATATACTAGTTATAATTGATGATATTTAGATGATCAAATGTATGAACATGCTATTGTATTGAACCCAATTGAATGATGTATTGAACATTATCGACAACTTAGAAAAATCCTAGGTATATAGTTTACTATATATTTTACAAAATGCTCATAGTATGACTCGGGACAGATTGATAGTGCTTGGATATTTTGGGCATAATTCCAAAATACCCAAGCACTGTCTTACACAAGGCCTACGTTTAAATTCAAACTGAGGTGAAATAAATTCCTATACAAAATGATCTCGAAAGTGAAACTGCAAAAAGGAGGCAGGTTCAATCGACCTGGGGAATAGGTTCAACCAACCTGCGTGTTAGGTTCAACCGACCTGAACCCATAATTGACAAAATATTATTATTTTTAATTGAGTCTATTGATTAATAACCTAGGTCACATATTGCATGCTCAGTCGTAATATGTTAAAATATTAATGTATTGATGTATGATTGAATGAAATGAACATGTTGGAGTTATGCATTGGGCACCCGTTGGAATTGGGGGATAGATGTCCCCGCCTTTATGACCAGACGTGGGGTATGGTGGATTGCTTCACACAGAGTCAGCGGGAGCAAGTGCATCTCTGGTTTAACTAATCATTTACGACCGATCAAGGTTACCCCAGTTCTCCAACATATGTAAAGGCTCATGATCAATTATTGAAATGAATCTAGGGTTGTCATTTGATGATTGACGGATAAATGGTTCAAGTAACCATATGGATATGAAAAAGGATCAAGAATTCTTATGGCTATGAAATGAGCAAGGCTCATTATGAAATGGGGACGACTTCATATGGGGACGGCTCAAGGAAGTCACAAGGTGAACTTTCGATTATGAAATGACAACAAATAAGATAAAAGTCTTGCGTGAACATATATGTTATTGATATGAACATTAGGAAACCTAATGTATGAAGTGTTCATGTTAGATATGATCAGGATTATGAAAATGACTAAAGTCAAAGACATAACAACTTTTATGAATTATGGTACATAGAACCTTATGTTTATTGTTGGATTATGGATCCTATATGTTTTATGATGATTGATGCATGAAAATTATGCTATATCATGATTATGTTTACAATGCAGATGTAAAGTTTATTATTATTGTTATGACTTTACATAATAGGCGAAAGCTCATGGAACTCTGTCCCCTGCATTGGATCCTACAGGTGCAGGTAGACATGGTTAGTTATGATGGTGGCGCTGCTCATGATCAAGAAAGTTGCACATGACAAATGCTAAATATCAAGTCTAGTCTCATGTATGGTCAATTAGTAGGTCTATTTTCTATTTTCCATGTATCGAGTCTTATGTATCGAGCTATGTGGCTCAATACTATGTTTAAGCTAAGAACTTTTGATGTAACTTAACATATTTAAGTCAACATTATATTTTATGATGATCATGGATCAGTTTATGTAAATCGTTTCCGTTGTTTTAATGTTGATTTCTATGAGTTCTCGCTACCATTCTGTTATGTGTCCCTGTGACACCTCATGAATCACCTCGATGTGTGTCGGATATCGATTCGTGCACGTGTGGCACGCGTTAGCAGGGCGTTACAATCTACTTTAGTTTGTCATAATACTAGATATTATTTTTTGTTCATCAAATCCTCTCACAAGTTTTTTTTTGTTATATCTTTTGCCTTTGGAGAATGTATTACTTGATTAATTTTGTTAAGGAATCGAGTAAACATGGGTTATGTGCTTCTGCAGACTGTTCCTCAAAGAACTGTTGCTGTTGGGAACTTGGTTAACAATGAGTTGCACCCAATCTTTATGCTGCCTAGGGAGGGGTTTCCTATTGACTGGGAATGGTGTTAGAAGTGGGAGAACTGGCTCTGCTATGCCTCTGTCTTATCTACATGCTTCACAACTAAATGCTTTTCCATCCATCAAACTTGGGCAAAGCAATGTATATACCAGATTGGTTTATAATGCATCGTGGCGTGAGAGATTAACTGCAGTATATGCATTGGTGGAAAGGAAAATGAGACTAGCAAGAATGAGGTATAGCTTAGCATCCACAGCATCTTTTCGCTTTATCTGATTTCAAATTTTTTTACATCAAAATATAATTGAACTTTTGATGAATTGAGTAACTCTCATCAGATTATCCTGTTTTACCTCTGGTAGCCCTTTTCATGGGAGTCACTAAGAAAGCTATGGGAGGTTTCAGAAAAGAGCTAACAGTGCAGGATGTGTTCAGGGAACGTGCGAGAGGATTTGATGGAGATGGTGGTGATGGAAATTCTCGTGGTGGTGGTGGTGATGGTTCTGGTGGTCCAGAGGATGAAGGTTTTGCTGGAACTCTAGATGAAATACAACAAGTGATTTTGGCAGTTCTTGGTGTCATATTTCTGGTAATAGCTAACATGTTCCTCATTCCTTATGTACATTTTACCATGAGCTTCTGCCCTGCTCATATAGCCACCTTCATATGCATAGTGCTTTTTTTTTGAAGAAGAAGATATGCATAGTGATTTTGCTACCATTATACGTAGAGCGAAAGACATTCATGCATATAAAAGAAACTGAAGCAATAATAGGTACGGCATGATTGCCATTTCTAGAATCCTAGTCTTTTAGTATTCACACATGGTTTGTGATTTTGTCACAACTTTTGGTTAGCAAGTTAATCAAGAAGAAGAAACACATATTTTCTCAAAAATCAGACCCTAGTTTTTTTTAAACCTAGGCAGCCATCTAAACAACTCCCTTGATTATTTTATTTATTGGATAGCAGTTAACTGTGGATGAACCTTCTATTGTAAAAATATTTTCAGTTTAATCGTTTTAGACTTGACTTTATTTAAAATAGGACTCCTGACCTCAGATTTACAATTTTTCTGTAGCTGCATAGACTCGTTATTCTTCCAATATTAGTTACATTCTCTCAGAAAAGAAATATTACTTACAGTGAACCCAATGAGATTTTAGATTGTGTTTTCGATGCTGTTCGTACTATTATGTTATCATGCTCAGTACATCACTCAGAAGCTGTTCTTTATATTTAACTGGGAACTGACTAAACTTATCTTTTATCTTTATCTCATGAAACTTGCACCATTGTTGAGATCTTTCACCAAAGAACACATGGATAAACATGCCATCCAGATTATCTTTTTTGTTCTATAAGACAAAGAAATGTACGTGTATGCAGAACTACCCTGGAATTAGTTTGGAAATTGGAACATGATGAATTTGGAAAGATTTTAAAGAATAGAAGCTCATAGAAACTTGAACTAATTGAGAAATTTGATTCTTTTTGAAGTTTAAGGTATCCTTTTCAAGTCATAAATCAACAGGCAAATGAATATTAGACTAGTTAACTTCTCTCTCATAAAAAAGACTAGTGAATTTTAACTGCTCTGTAGTTTTACCTGACCTCAAAGTGGACGTGCATGGAAAATTCCTTGTAGCAAAGAAGTTTATTGAGTCATGTCTGCTAATCCTCTTTGAACTATTTTTTGCTAGTTTAACATCATAAGTATATGCCTCTCTAGGGAGATGGTGAAGTATTGGCATTTCATAGAATAACTTCAATTATACTTACCGTAGTTTGAATCTCAGCTGCTCTGCTGCATGACTATTAGCCAAGAGGGTTTTGTTTGATTGGCTAAAAGCAGGAATCTACTAGGATTTCTCTTTCAAACTCTTGAAACTTGGTTACTTTGTGTCTTTTTGTAAATCCACATTTTCACATTCTGTTTTTTCGTCCAACTTGTAAATTTTTCCAGATTATAATATTGGACTCCTAGTCAATTTTTTACCCCTCACAAAAAATAAAAATAAAACTTGGTTGCTGTTCTGCTGCCTGTGCATCTAGACAAAATTATGCCTCAGCCATCTGGTTGATGCTAAATTTCTGCATAGCATTGTCCCAAAGATTTACACAGTTCCCATATTTGTCATGGTTGCCATTCCTTTTCTCATTGCATAGAACATTTTGAATGATTTGTCTTTTTGATGTGCCAGTACATCATGATGATCCATGGCGAGGAGGTAGTTCGTCTTGTCAGAGACTACATTAGATATCTTTTTGGAGCTAAAAGCAGTGTGCGACTGAGACGGACAATGGAGAGCTTGCGGAGGTTTTAATATCAGTGTTGCCTGGAAGGGAGTAGTGAGGAATGACTTGCTAGAAAGAACAATTCTTGCCACGCCAACATGGTGGCACAGTCCAAGATGCTTTGCTTATCTGGTGGACGCTTACTCTAGGACCTACAAAAATCGACAGAAATAACTTTATATTTCTATCTTTCCTTGTTCATCTCAACTCTCAAAGAGCTAAAAGGTTGTAATGCTTCAGTAGTCCTTTTCTTTGTCCTAAGCATTCTTTTTATGTTGTGAACAGTTCCAAGTTTGTTAAGCTTTTCCATGAGTTCAATTTCTCAGTGGTGGCCTGAAAATGTTATAACTGTTTATAATGCTCAGCTATGCCTTGGTGGAGAGGTAAAAGATGCTCATAGTGTTATTTATGAAAAGAAGTTTAATACTATAGAATGTATTGTGATAGGATCCAATAGGAAACAGTGATAAATGCATGATTAATCTAACAAAAAGGATAAAGTAGAAAACATCAGAATTATAATTTGAGAAAGCAAGGATTATCATGAACAAGTGAAAGACTAATAAAGCCTGATCGATATGGGATAATTAATTGATACTTATTTTTAGATTACAAAGGAGGATAAAACTTAATATACCCCCTTTCTGTATCTAAGAAATGGTTAGCTATTTGTTCAAATGCAATGCTTTTATAGTTCAATTGTTATCTTTTTTATTGTAATCCAATGCACGCCAATTGAACAATTTGTTTATTTTATTTAAAGGAAAATAATCATTAGATGCAAACAATCTAAGAGTTACCATTCCATTTTTTCAAGCAAAAATAAAATTGAATTATGTTTTGCGTTTTATGTTTTGGTTGTCTAACTCGTACCCTTCAATTTTAAGTAAAAAATGAAAAAAAAATAGCAAATACTTTTATACTAATTTTGCAATTAACCAAAATGTTTAAATGGAAAAGAAAAGATATAATATCGAATCTTTTATTGGATTTTACATCTTTTTAATAATGATGAATTTTCAAACATAAAAGGCCAAAATATATATAAGAAGGATTGAAATAAATCAAATTAATTATAATACATACTATTTTTACGTTACTTAATTTTTATTTATTAAAATTAATCTTGAGATAATTCAATATTAAGTTATAATTTGTGAGATCTGTCATTCAACTTGAAATTAGTCGAGCATGTTATACTTAATCTTTTAGGACTAGCACGTGACTAGTCTGAAATCAAAGTAAAGAGCAGAACAATATTCCTCTGATCAATTAACAATTCCAAAAATATTATCCGATGCTATTAACTCTTGTCATTCTTGTGATAGACCCTTGCTAACTAGGTGTGCCAACTGAACATCATTTTGTCGTCAAGAAAGCGGATGAAAGAAAGCTAATAAAATAGATAGGGAATATAATGCACAATCAGATAAGATGTAAGAAAGCTAAACTTGCCATGTCAAAACTCTTTGCTCAATGTTCTAACAAAATTGATTCTATTATATTACAGATGGATGAACCACGAACGACATAATGCAATAAAACTTCTTTTTTTATCGTTGCATTCTAAATAAAAAATGCATTGTATAAAAAATGTATAAATGGATCATGCCAACCTACCCCCAATAAATCACTGTTGAAAAATTTACACAATGCCTAAAGGGAAAAAAAAAACAAAGAACACATTAGGAAAAATGGAAATGAGTTTTACTGAATTGATGATGCCTGAAAAAAAGAACAAAGAACACATTTGGATAATTTGACATAAACTCTGATGATTATGCCTGAATAAAGGTGTGTATGCATTATGCATTTCGCCATGTTTCACATGTAACATAACGGGGAATTGCTGAGCATAAACATAGAACAGATGGTAAATTAGATACAACAATTAGAATTACAAGGACTATGTACAGGATTAAAGATTTATTTTCTTTTGTACAATAAATCTGAGTTAGTTTGACAACGTACAAGTCTCCGTGGCATTGTGATCATTTAACCAGCTTTGGGGCTCCTGACCATTGCTATGGAGCATAAGGCACGAGTTTATACAAGATCACTGTTATAATATTTACTGAACCAGTCTTCTTCTCGGCAGTATCTGCTTATCACCTTGTATACTTCAATTATAAGCTTCGGGAATCGACTTGTGAAGTACATGTCGAAACCTTCTGGAACAGGTCCAAGAATTTCCTTCAATCCATTATCAAAGTTTAAGTCAGTAAATGCAAGTCCAAATAGTTATTTTAACATGTACTTCAGGAGGCAGAGAAATTAAAAAGGCCTCACTAAAGGTTCACAGATTCCAGATGCAAAATTAATAGCAATAATAAAACACCAACAGGTGCCTTCAAGGAATGAACTTCATCACAGATTTTAGTTCATTTGAGAGGGGAAAGGAATTTTAGTTAGAATTTCCATTGATTGGTATCTTGAATGTTTCTGCTAACATTTTCAAGATAAGACCTCAAATTCTCGAAAGCAAATAAAATGGATGCTTAGTGATCAGATTACTCAACTTTTCTTTTTCTTTTTTTTTACAAAAAGAACACAACTTTGTTCACCATATACCTTATTTTTGCATTATGTCAAAAGGGGATAAGCTCGTCTGCTCAGGTTTGCTTATACAAAACGTGTGTTCTTTGGTTTATAAATCCGTTTTATTTTCTTTACGGAGAAAAAGACAACTAGATATCTCAAATTTCCATACTGAGTATATAAAGTAGTGAAGGTATTTGAGTATAGAGAACTTAAAAATTGTAAAGCCATACAATATAAGGCTCACCTCGCCCCCACACCAAAAAACAATATATGGCTCACAAGAGGACTCTTCATTCCTTGATTGAAGCCAAAACAAGATGTATAATATTAATGCAACATTTATCTCCTACAAAAATATGCCATTGCGCTACAGCCACAAAGCTCATTATATGGCAATTGGTGTGACTCTCTAAAGTCTTGAGTATAGGTTTTTTTGGGTATTACAAGAAAGACCGAAGGTTAATATAAATCAAACCAGAAAATTCAGGAAAAGGGAGCCCCTAAAAATAAAATCCCCAAGTGATTCTTGTAGGAACCAAACTTCCTTATTTCATTTTTTTCCAGTCATGGTCAAAGACTCGTCACCGATGCCAAACTAATCTGGTGTTCAGATGGGAATGGAAAGGTAAACTTTGGCCAAATTCATGACCACAAGAATCGAACCTGAGGTTACTACCTCCCGGGACCTTTATTACCCTTTTTACTACAGAAATATTTGCATTTATATAGATTCCACAACTAATCATTCTTACATTGAATTCAAAGAAACGAGAAAAAAAGTTAGATAAGATCTTGCAAAAGCACAATAAAAGAGAAAATTAGGGAAATAAATGAGAAGAAGGAAAACCAAACATATTTGAAGCCAATATGTCATTCTATTCTTGAGAATGAGACAATATGCTACTCTTGTTCAAAAACTTGCCACAAAAATGCTCATTGTCACCATTTCTTTTTCATTCAGATACAAATCCACAAAGTTCAGAAGTCTAATCAGGAATCTACCTCTATTGATTGATTTCTCAATCTGAACATTTAACTAGTCATCAACAGTCCCTTGGTAAACAAGACTTCAATGGCCCTAAACACGTGTCAAAATTTCAGGTTTTGATTCATGATTCAGGAATTTCACCTAATGAATGCCATTTTGAATGCCCGTGTTCATGCTCATCCAATAAGAGAAGAAAATAATGCATGGGACAAATATTTGGACAGCAGACCTTTGAGAAACCCAAGTAAATGAGGCAAAACACTTACAGTCGTGTGTGTGTGTGTGTGTGTGTGGGTCATCCTTTTGGATGAAGGAATAGGTTTCTAACCTATCGTATTTACAATGAACTATTAACTCAACCTCATAAATGTTGCATTGTAAATATTTCCTCCCAACACACGAATCAAACAAATAATACTGTGTAAACCAGAACACAATTAGCTTCGAACGAACAAACAAATAAGAAACGTGAATAAAATTACTCATACTATGTCTTCCACTGAAACTATCTAAAGAAAGGGATCAGAAACCAATGCTTTTTTAAAGAAAAAAAGATTAATTACTATAGGGATCAAGTAGTCATCCAGAAAATTAAGTCAAAAGAAGTAACTATCTAAAACAGAAAAACAAGAAGCACATTTATGACCAAATTAATTCATATACTTGGTCATAAGCATTGGTCAAATTATGACCAAGTAGTCATCCAGTTAAATATGACAAGATGAAATATGAAAAATTTTGTATTTGAACCATTATCACAGAGTTCAGTGCAATTTTTTATGTACAAACAACATAAGTTATCAAGCTTGAGAATAGAATTATTTTGAATGATAAGACAAACCTGAAGTTCTTTCGGAAGCTCTCTATAATGATTGAATTTGTTCCTTATCACTCGTAGAAGGTCGCGTACACAGTCAAATTTATATTTTCTATAACGACCCAAGTCCGAAATGAATTCACTATTTAATTTGTCACCCCATTTCCCACTAAATGCAACTGATGCAGAAATTTCCAAATCTTTTAGGAAATCTGATTCATTTTCTCTGTCTTCTGACTCAATACGATCACTTGCATCTCGTAGAAAAGAGAGTCGCATCTCAGGACTCCAAAAAAGAGGATGGTGGAATGCTTCTTTTGCACTTGGCCTGTAAAGTGGAGAGAACCTAAGGAAAGGAAATCCAAATAATAAAGTAAATGCAAGATTTGCTTACCTCATTCTTGGGTCATGATCTAACAGTTGAGAAATAAGATGTTCAGCTTCGGGTATATTATCCACTAAGAAGAGATCCATCCGGTTATTAATGATATTTGAATCTCGTTCAAAACTATTACCAAAAGGATGCTTCCCTTTTGTAATACAGAAGAAAAGAATACAACCTAAACTGAACAAATCAACGGCACGTGTTTGACGCTCATGAAGCAGTTGTTCAGGTGCCTGCCAACCAGAACTACCATAACCTGCACAAATTATCATGAACCAAGGCAAGTTGAGCTAGTTGTAACAGGAAATGAAAATTTGGCATGCGCCATGTGTTACTAATTACGATAGCTACAACTTAAAGACTCGGATAGAATAAGCCCTAGCCTATTAGTCCAAAAAAAAATTTAGTTATTTACATGGAAATTTCTATCAGTTTTTCGTATTTCTACTAAATCTCGAATTATAGCTTTCAAAATGTGTATTGAGTTAAAAGTATTGACATGAGAGAAGCAATATATTTTTAAATGTTGCCCTCTAAAAGCACCAGTGCATACTAACCTGTGAGATCATTTTCTTTTTGAAAAGACTAACCTGTGAGATCATTTTCTCAAACAAATTAAGAGAACCCCGAGAAAAAAAAACTCATATCCTTATGACCCAAGTTGACCTCACTGTAATCACCAAATTTTTTGTTCTTCATGAATTATGCCTTAGGTAACAAGCCACGTGCTTTGCATATTTTTCATTAATTTTGGAATAGTTGACTGTTTAGTTCATTGGCAACTTTTAGGTCAATATTCTATATTTCTTCATTCTTGTGTTTATTTCTTGGATTGATTTTCATATATTATTATGACACTCCTACCATTCTTCTTGGATTTCACAATAGTTGGTTTCAAAGGCAAGTGAGTGGTTGAACTGTTGAGTTTTTTGTGGTTTGTGACTCCTACTATCATACTTTTTCGCATTTTTTGAGGGGTAAAAGAATGACTAAAAATGCTAGCAATCCTATGTATCACAACTTTTTGCGTTGATTTTTACTTGCACACCTTTACATTTACTCACAACTGAATACAAGTGGATGGATAGCTACTCTGTAGCCATTCTTTCCCTCTAACAACAATCATCAGTATGAGTTAGGTAGATTTCAGTGTTAGAGCCATTAGAGCTCACATCATCCACCACATCTGTTTCTTGTGCCAACATGAGTCCAAAATCAAGAATAAAAGAAGACAAAACTCATTGGCCTCTCGTACTAGAAACCGTATCCAGAATGCATATCCTGTAATTCCTATATACAGGAATGCAACTACTTAATGACCCACTTCTTGATATTCAAATATCAAACTTGGCATAAATATAACTACAGAAAAAGTACTTTTATACATAATCTATCAATGTAACTGGTGTCATATATACATGTACATATATAAATATACATTAATATATATAATTTATATATTGACAAGAACTGGCATCATATTGACACCAAGGAACTGCAACTATTTTTGGATGTGTTTGGATCACTCTATTATTTAAGGATTCCAAGGAATTCTCGTGGGAATTTCGGATTCCTTTGTTTGGTTATGTCATATTTAGGAATGTACTTAGCAATATAACATTCCCGTCGGAATGAGATTCCTATGATCTATAGGAATCACATTCCCTCCAATACTTGTGTCAATCTAACATTACTAACTTAATGCTTATGTTTAAAGCAACTATATTTTTTCTTTAACTCCACCAAACGGACTAAACCAAATGCCGTAATCCTACTTTCCAAGGAATATGATTAATATGAAATAGATTCCTAGGAATTCAAACATTCCTATCAATATTATAAAGTATGAACCAAACACACCCAAATTGTTATTGCCCAAAAGACAGATAAAATAAAAGATTTGTGTTTGTACTCACCTGTAGCCTGATGACTCAAGGAAGACATATTCTCAACAAGGCGTTTGCTTATACCCATATCAGAAAGCTTAGCGATGAGATATTTGTCTTTATTTATTAAAACATTTTGAGGTTTCAAATCCCGATGAATTATACCAAGCTCATGAAGATGTGCAAGACCACAAACTATATCTCTGTAAAACAAATTGAAAACAAAAACACACAATTAAATGTCTGTAGGAAAATGCAATAGTATCTTTCAAGATAAAGGAATCACCAAAAAAGTCATTAAACAAGTTGATGAAAAATATGATAAGTTTAAATGGGTCAAACAACACAAAGTTAGAATGCAAGTTCAGGACATTCAGTACTCTAACTATTCTAGATGTTTTAATTATATTAGTAATCTTTTTAAAATGAGTTATATCAGTAATCAACTTTTCGATGACATCAAATTATTAATCAGGTTTATGATGGATTGTCATATCCATCAGGCGTGCACCTTTACCTCATGCATTTAACATCAATATATCACGCAAGTTGTTTTTGTAAATGTAGAATTGTTAATGGAGGTGGCTTCAATGTGGAGTGACAATTTTCAGTCCCCCAGTGTGGCGCTTTTAACACTTACTTTAAAGTAGAACCCAACTGTAGCAGCTTGTATTCAAGGAGTTGATTGCAAAGAATGACATGATTTCATAACTATGATGCTTTCTCTATGTCTTTAAGCAATTATAAGTTTTCTGTACACCTGAGTTAGCTTTCAGGTAGGGCCAAGGAGCACAGAGATTTGACATCACAATTCTCATCCATGAGTGATTTTGGGAACAGTGGCTTTTGAGCAGTTGAATCAGTTTTTACTTTTCCGACTCTAAGACGGATCGGGCAGAATAGATTACAAACTTTAGATCCACAGCAGTGTCAAATGTCATTGATTTTATCATGATGAAGGTGTTAAATCATGATAAATCATAATGAAGGACTTGCAGACAGGTTTGTGGTGATTCTTGGAGATCTTGTACATCATGTTCAGACGATATTTACCATAAGTCGCTCCACCACCAATAACTTCATAAAACCCTCCGAGATTGTTGTCTTTGGAAACAAAGAAATTCATTGGAAGGTTCTCCAAGAAAAAAACCTAATCTAATTAAAAATTGAGACCAACTTACATTCATGACCCCATTTTAAACCAAATTGGGACTGGACCAATGGGTGAAAAACCAAGACCATCCTAGCTTTTGCCTGATTTAATATTTTCCTTTAAAGAAAGTAAGATAAGATTGTACACACACACACAGGCAGAAGAAAACTCAGAAACATTAAATTGTCATGGTTTTACCTTGAATTTTGTTAAGAAATTATACTTTTAGAGATCATCACATCCCAATTTTGTTCCAGATTAAAGCAAAAATTGCAGCTCCAACTTAATTGAGATCGAGATTGATGCTTCAATTTAAAACCGAAAGAAGAGACAGCCTCATCCTGATGCTTAATTTGATTTACTCATCACTAGTTTTGGGCTTCTCTCCTAAGCCAAGTTTGGGTACCCAGCCACCCACATACTTATAATTCAATATGCTAATGATAATCACTTTTCCAAGAGTTCTATTTTAGAGGACTAGAGAGTGTTGATTGAAATGCGCATTTTAGGAACTTCAATAGGTTGACAATAAAACATGTGAAGTCTTCTTAAGTTTCATTCTGTATTAGATATGATGCGGATCACTTGTTGGCTCTTTATTGTTCATGTATCTAAGATTGTCTCAAGATTAGACTCTAGTGACGGAGAGGGTAGATTTCCATCTGGATGTGAGGAGTTCTAGGCTATTGCCTCGGATTAATTGGGCTCTGTTAAGGTTAGTTCTGATAGCACTTCTATTATATTTTATACTCGACCTTTGCATGGCAACTAAGATGATGCAACATAACGATTTCTGCAGAAGTGTTTCCTTTGGCAAAAGAATGGCACTAAGGGCAAAGCATTCACTTGGTAGCCTGAAGGTAGGTCTGTGACCACTTTCGATGCAATGTAAGTATTCTTAAACTCTACTCTTTTGCAGAAGTGAGTTTGTAATATCATGGGCTTGAGTGTCTTTGGGAATTGTTTTCCCCTCTCATGTTGTGATTGATATATTTTAAGATTCTAGGGCAATAGAGTGCACAATGCCTTAACCTTTTCTTGTGGGGAGAGATGTCAGGTTGAGGCTGTTGTACACCACATTTCTTTTCTCCTTATAGAGTGGGGTGTGGGATAGGGGGGTTTCTCATCCTCTGTTTTCTTGTCATTTTTGTCGTTCTTTCTTCGAGAGCATTTACTTGTACATGACTCTTTCCTACATATATATACATGGATGACAACCGTACCACTGGGGGTCATCCTTCTCCTAAAAAAAAAACCTTTTGAAGAGAGTGGTAATGGAGCTACCTGTTGTCGGACATTTTTTTACCTCAAGGTCTCAAAGCTCTAAAATGGAGTTTTCCTTTAGAAAGCATGATTAATGTTCCACATATAGTTGATGGTGATTTTCCTTAGGCTCTATGTACAATCCATATATGGAATGGAACTAATTTCTTTTGTAGGCCAATTTTAATTGATGCCTTTAGAGGAACATGGTCGCCCTCTTTTTTTTCCTAACCTCTTTGATTAGCACCATAACAAGTTGATAAGCATTTGAGACAGTTATCACGGGGATTGTTGGGCCTACTCTTCAGAACAATTCAGCCTTAACAAGGTCTACACTATTAGGAGCAATGGCTTGGACGATGGAGAGTTGAGGACAAACTGTACATTGGTCTAGAAGGTTTGAGAGCCTCTTAATATCAATGTGTATCTGGCTACATTGAAGAAAGAGATTTCCTACAAAGTTATATAGGTCGGAATGGGCATCATGATCTGGTCTCCTTGATTGCTCAATTTCCTGAGAAGTGGACTGCATTTGGACGTGAAAGGATTTGCACATAGATGATTGAAGACACCAACTAAGGTGGATCTGTATTTAAGGTAGGTGGAAGGTAGCAATTAGGGTGCATCTAAGTTTAAAAGCTGCACTTTAACTTTTCTTTAGGCTATTTGGACTTGGCACAATGGTATTATTTATGGAGGTGCTATGTGTTTTCTAGATAACAATGTTCATAAGAAAAATCATCATATAAGAAATAGGGTGAAAAGATGAGGGCTTTGTTATTTTATGCATTATGTATCACAATATACGTTTTCTCGTGCTCCTCGGTTGAATTTATCGAAAATAAATCCAGATAACTACTGAGTTCAGTTACTCTTCTCCTCAAAAGAATAGTTATTTCTTCCCACAAACAAGTAAAAGCTTTTGGAGTTGCTTAAAAAAACTATTGTAACTTAATTGAGCCAAACCAAACTCAAAATCATTTGGTTCACCTCTGTCATTACCAAGCCAATTCGCAAACTCTCATTTGATAAGGGAGCCCACCAACCTTTTCGAGCTTGAATGCAACTCAACTCAGCTAATCCCCTCATCCCGACTTAATGTATAGGGAACCTACCCCTTTACTGCCATATCTACAGAAACCCCCTTAACTCAACCTCATGAATCTCATAATGGGATTGTCTAATATACACCTGCAAATCAACTTATACATTTATTTTGTGTGGCGAAATTGGCAATTGGTATCGTTTGGACTGGTGAAGGCTGAATCTATAAAATTTTCTCACATAATCAAAGGTGCGCGCTAGTTAAAGAGGCGACTACAGCTGAAGCTTTTATGACCTCGTTGACTGGTTTTAGTCCCCGTGATCTTGATAGTGACTGTTACCATAAGAGGCGGACAACATTAAGCAACCCCTTAAATCTTATCGCTCTCAAGTGGTCAACTCAAAGCTTGAGAAAGGGAATGTTCAATCAAATCGACAATTTGGAAGCTGATATGCTAAGAGTTTGCAGACAATCTGTTTTCACAAATTCCCAAATGAATAGGCTTACCTGGAATGTTGTTGGCTTGGCTTATATTGACAAAAGATGGATTAACCTCATATCTATGTTTGGGTCAACATGATGGGTTTTTCTTTTTGAAAAAGAACATGATGTTATTAAAGGAAACAAAATTGGCAGCCTATAATCGCGACTGTGAGATGATAGCTGTGCCTAGAATGCATGGTTTATCCTCAAATCCGTTCTAGTGGGTACCCTATGAGGAGGGAAATTTTTTTTTACAAGTTCGATGCATGTGTGGGTCTTTTAACATTTTGTTCATTCAGGAAGTTGGATGGTACAAAGCTTGCTGTCTCTTGTGTAACGGTTGAGGAGCAATTTATGGCCGGGTGTCCTACGTCACTTGGTTCTTTCATCCTTCCCCAAATGAATAGGCTTTCCTGGAACGTTTGGTGTCTTGGCTTATATTGACAAAAGGGATTTATGTCGTATCTTTGGTTGGGTCAACATGGTGGACTTTTGAGAAAGAATATGATGATATTAGAGGAAATAAAATTGGCAGCCTATAACCAGTGACTGTGAGATGATCGGTGTTTCTGGGATGCATGATTTTGTATCCTCAAAAGTTATTTGTCATTGTAGTGGGTGCCTTATGAGGGAAATTTTTTATAAGGTTGATGTGTGAGTGGGTCCTTTTACATTTGCTGATTCAGGAAGTTGGACGGTGCAAAGCTTGTTCTTTCTTGTGTAATGTTTCTGAGGGACAATTTATGGGAGGGTGTTTATATCACTTGGTTCTTCGTCTTTGCACTAATGAGCATCAAAGGCAATACTTCAATGAATATTAGGTGTCTTTTTAGACAATGGATGGTCTTCATAATTCACACCATTACATTCACAAAATCAATGAAGATAAAGCAAAGAAAGTTTTTTTTTTCTAAAGAAAGAAAACAAATTTATGCAATTCTTGCATCACAACATTATCAACAATAAAAAAATTTATATGAGTCAATATCCATGTATATACCTGCTTAAAAGAATCAAGCCATTCCCTTTTCTACTAAATTTATATTTTTGCTACTTGAATTATGTACAAGTTGAACAACCACAAAATCAAGTGGTTCATGTTTTTGAGAGAAGACTAAGTGATTAATGATTAGCATGTGCTTTCCTCGAATAAGAAAAAAGAATAATCACTGTATTTGCTTAATCAACATAGTGATTTGCTCTATGGATCAACAGACTTACAAGTTGCAGATTTAGGTTTAAAGGCGTTAGAGCAGAACAAAGGTAAAATGAATAAGATGCACTAATCATACTTTGCAAGTAAGTTTAAATGGATGGCTGACACAGTGTATGTCATCCTATTTTTTTCTTCAAAAATATAAAGGGTGAAAAGCTGAAATGTGATGAGATGGAATGGGTCAAACCAAACTTAACAATGGTTCAGCAAGAACATCATAACAATCAAAACGAGAAAGCAAGAAAGAAAATAATATCTTTACCAACCTCATAAGTTTTAAGAGTAGAGAAGAAGGAAGGCCATTTTCTCTCCACAAGTTAACATCGTTACCAATACTTTTGTCGAGATCTAAATGGAGTTTTTGCTCAAATAGATAGTTTGAATTTCTGTTTTCAGCAAATGCCTGAGGTGAAGAAGAATCTGTGTATTTCTGTATTAGATCACTAAGGCTGCAGATGCAATGCTCAAGTGAGATATATACAAAATCTACATCTTGCTCTACCCCATACCACCGAACAATATTTGGATGCTTATCAGAGGCAATAAGGTTTTGAATCTCTTTATAGGCCACATCATGATGTGCACGAAGAAGCCTTTTCACTGCAACCAACCGACCATCATAGTAACCTTCAAATACCACAGTACCATTGCTTCCCTTACCAATTTCAGAATTTGAAACAAAGAGCCTGCCGACTTGTCGACCAGCATCATTAATTTCCACAGGATTCATATGTGGAAACATCCCATTATTTCGAATTTGGTTATCTGCATTACTTTCTGAGTTCTCTTTCCCAGATAATGTGTGTTTGTCATGATTGCCAGTAACCACACCATTTTTCAAACTCCCAGCCTTTCGAGTCTTCCTTTTCTTAGGAATTGTTGACTGTTTCTCTTTTAAGCCATTGGATTGTTTGCTATAATCTGATAGCTTTCTGAACTTGTGCCACATCTTTTTTATGAGCAAACATAGAAACAAAATGAATGCTGCTAACACATAAAAATATCGCATATTCCACAAGAACTTCCGAGGAACTTCATGTTCAGCCCCTGAATAATGTTGCACATTGGATGATTCATTTGGTGCAGCTGAAATGATTTTTATATCATGTGGCAAAGCCATGGGTTCTTGGTGTTCCAGTCTCGAATCCACACGATAAGGATGTATCATAGGATAATTAGGTTTAGTAGAGATACACCTACCTTGTGGGCATATGCTTCTGTAAATGGACATATCTTCCAGTCTCCTTAAAGAATCAGACCTAACATAAAATTCATGATTATCATGTTGTCTACGTTTAGCATCATGATTTTGCTGATAAGATGAGGAAGGGAGCATAGGCCATGGCTCGTTCGATTGACCAATTTCACCTAGATTATAGACAGGTATACTTGTTGCAAAGTTAGAAGGCATTTCCACGCCATTGACATTATCTATAGGTAGTCCTGAACCAACATTATAGGCACTGATTCGGGAAACTTCAACACTCCATAACCGCCTGCCTAGATCAAAGCTCTGTAGAAAATAGTCAGTTCTTACGATGGTTATATAATTAGCATCACTAGACTCCAGCTTGGATGAAAGTGGCTGATCTTCTTCTGTAGGTACCCCAACATTTGGCCAAGTAAAAGGCTCCTTATCACTATAAAGTAGCTCCCCGCTATCAGCATGGACAACATAAAAAGTTGACACCTTTGTACCAGTAGTGATAACTGATCCTTTTATTACTGGTGTTTGCTGAACATACTCCTCAATAGTCAAATTATGGAGCTACAAATGCAAGAAAAAGAACAAATGGTTTTAGGATTGTCGAAGAAGAAAGAGAATAAGTTATGGCATCTACAAAATATGTGAACCTTACCCTTCTACCACCATTCTTGGTGCATTCATAGAGTTTTTCATCTTCAAAATAAACAAAGGATTCAGGACAACCATCACTTAGTGTAGCTTGCCATGAATATGAAAGTGGGGAACCTGTTAAGAGTCTCCATTGTAATCCTGTGGACTTGTTCATGAGGTATACCGTACCATTGTTCAAAGTGACAAGGAATCTTCCGTTGATGCTGAATCAAGCAATGCAAAAATGTTTCCATAAGTGCTACAAGAATATCCAAATGCATGAACTGGTAAAACCTAGATATGCAGATGCAGAAAGCACAGGTCAAAAGACAGTATAGCTCATGTGTTACATAAACGCACATGCACACATGCAAATCACCTTGTTGTTCCATGGCATTAACGAAAGTTTTGGTCTGATGTTTATAATTTTTAATGAAGTAAATTTGAACAGACAGAAACACTAATAGTAATCTTAAAATACCACATATTTATATATACCATCTCCTCTCAAAAATAAAAAAAATACACCATCTACTCTAAAGGATATGATTGGTGGCAAAAAAGAGAAGGTTTCAAGAACAATGATATCTTCATCTTAAAATTCAATAAATTGATTTAGGAACAAGAACATTAAGACAACCAAAAGATGTAAAGAGATTAAAGAAAATGAGGGATATAAAGGACAAAGGAGGAGGGTTGTGTTAGGCCTCGACAGCCAACGTAAAACCTTGTCGAATCTCATGAACATGGATCAACGAATACATTGCGCTAATGCTAGGTCGTTACCCGTAAGTAACGCGCTGTATGGCTCGAGTACAGTGATAAGAGAGCAAGAGCCGCTGCATCCTCGCCTGAATGCAGTGTTAAATGAGCAAAGGCTACCGCACTCTAATGGACGGAGGCGGCTGAAGAAGCTAGTCCATGAGAGTAAGATCAGATTAGGCTCTTGGAACATTGGG